>VMDO01004347.1:0-127025 GCA_007922755.1 Pedetes capensis | reverse complement strand
GTTAATTTTTAAAGGCATTGTAGTTACTATTGAAGATACAAACTTATACAATGTTATTGTACTAATTTCAATGGGAACATCAGCAAGGGCCTTTTGGCTCCAAGGTTTCTTTTCCCAAAATTTACAATTTGACAGATTTAGACTGAAAACCATTTTCTCACATTTCTTAATATATGCCATCTGATTGTAATTTCCATCAGTCCACTCTATTACAGAAGTAATACCTTTTACATATGGCTTTATATTGTTCATGCATCGAATATTTATTGTACCTGAAGAGGTCTTTTCTTTTAGGTATGGTTGTAAACAATCCATACAAAACTTGTGCTGACAAGACATTACATCTAACAACTTGTCCTTAGAATGTCGTAAAAGGCACCAAGAACATTTTACAGTTGATTCGTTAACAAGAGTTAACCCATTGTTAGAACATGCATCTTTGACATTTATAATTTTGTCCATTTCACTATTGAGCTCCTCTGCCTTACATTTGAGCTTTTGTTCTATATTTACTTTCTTCAATATTGTCATCTTTTATACAATTAGTCAATTAATCCTTTTGATTTGTTTGAACAAAACAGATCTTAACTAATTGATGTTCTTCCTTTAACATAGGTACTTTTTCAGATCCTGTCATTTCTGATTCTTTGTTACTCACCAATCCTAAATTTTTTAAATCGTAACTATAGCCTTTATTATTTGCTGAAGCATCAGTTTTGGGTTTTAGTCCTGCCTCCATGGGCACAGTCCAGTACACCTGGAGCCTGTCCCTATCTCTCTGTGGCTTTTCCTTTTCCTTGCTCTTGTCCTTATTTGCATTTTCTGGAGGTCTCTGTTTTATCTCCCTCTGCGGCCTTTCTCTTTCCTGGTCCTTCACCTCACATTGGTCCTCCAGAGGTCTCTGTTTTGTTTCTCCGGGTCTGGTCGCTATCTTTTCCTGTGGCCTTTCCTTATCCTTCCTTTGTGGCTGGGCTAGAAGGCGCCCAATCCAAAGTTTAAAGACTTGTGGAGGGATGTGCCGTCCCTATGGTAGCTGGACCAACACGTTTTCTTGGTGTGACCCATTTTGTCACATTGCTGGCATGGACCACGAGGCCTATTGCTATTCTCCTCGGATCATTCCTCCCTCCTCTCTTTTCTGGGCCCTTCCTGCCTTTTTGGGCATTCCCGCCACCAATGTCCTTTCTCCCCGCAGTTATTACATCTGCCAGGTCTCCTGTTTTTGAATCTCTCTGGAATTGCGGTGAAGGCCTTAGCAATGCTGTCCACTGCTTGGTCGGTGAAGGCTCTGGCCATGACTGTGGCAGTTTGGGTCGTGGAACCCACATCTTGTGCGGCCACAAGCCAATCCTCCAGGGTCCCATTCTTTAGGCCCTGGCAGGCTTGCCTGCAGTCATTGGACATGCCATCCCACACCAAGTGCTTAAACAGTTCTGCTTTTGCACCTTCATGAATAATCTTATGCTCCAGACTCTTATTGACCCTGTCAACAAAGTCCACGAACGGTTCATTTTGCCTCTGTCTGAGCGACACTAAACTTGGTGTCGCCCCTTCTCTTGGTAGCCTATCCCATGCTCTCTGGGCACATATTCTTATTTGGTCAAATGACTGTGGCGGACCCATTGCTTGCCTTGTAACTGCTGAGGATATAGGTCCTTCTCCTAACAAGCAGTCCGCTCCAATATCTACCTCCGTCTGGGCGTTTCTCTCTGCTTGCTGCTTACATTCATCTCGGTATAGAGCTTCCCATTGGATGAAAGTGGGCCCTGGAAGGACTGCCCTTGTTAGGTCTCTCCAATCCTGCGGAGTGTTTACCCTAACAGCAAGACTGTTAAGGAGTGTTTTCGTCCAGGGGAGTGTGGTCCATCCTCCCTAATAGCCACCCTTAAGTCCTTTAAGTCCTTGGACTCATATGGGTACCACATTTGTGGGCACTCTGGAGTTGGTATTACATTGACTGGGTATGCCTGTGGCCCATAACTGCCTATGCCTATGGGCTGTCCTGTCCAAGGCCATGTGCTTGCCAGGGCAAGTTGACCTTGGCTCGGATAGAGCACGCCCCTTGAGCGTACTTCCTGGGGGTGTGCTTCCACCAGAAGCTCCTTCCTCATTTCCGGTGCCAGGGGAAGTCCCCCTCCTTTGGGTCTGGCTTCCGTCCTAAGTCCCTCCCCTTGAGGTCTGACTTCATCCGGAAGTTCCTCCTTCTGGGGTCCAGCTCTAGATGGAAGCCCCTCCCTTCTCAGGGGTCCCGCCTCCCTCATTTTAATAATAACTTCCTTCAGCTCCTGAAGTACCTCCGCTGTGTCCAGCGCCATGTTGGCCTGCGCCACATGTCTCTCATTGTCACTTTCCTGCTGGTTTTCATGGCTCCGTCTAAGTGCCGCGAGCCCTTTAAATAATGCCGGTGACACATTATTTCCTCTGCACACAGCTGCTCTAGCTGCTTCATTAACCTCTTCCCATACCTCCATTTTCTCTAAATCCTCCGCGGCTAGCCACGGTGCTGTTGCTAGTGCCTCTTTCCAAAACTTTCCTGCTTCCTTTTTGTTCACCTTCTGCGCACCCTGTTTTAATTGGGCTTTTAGGCTTTTCCATTGCTCCTTCGATATTTTACTTTTGCTGCTTCCCATGGCTACTGCTTTTCTTTAACTCACGGGAGGTACACTACGGTTCTTGATTTCTCCTATTTTCCTCCCTTCCTCGGCAGGCCCTTTTCTTGCCTTTCCTTAGAGTCCTTTGGCCCCTTCACAGATCTTTCTTGGGCCCTTTCTAACAGAAGCTCTTGGCCTCCTTTTTACGTTAGGCTCTGGCCCTGCCAAGCCACTTTTCACTTTTCTATATCTTCCTGTTGCCAGGAGGTTCCGTTCTTTATGCTCTCCCATGTCTCTCTGGTGGTCTTTCCTAAGTGTATGCCTCCCCTATGCGCCTGCGCAGACTGGTCCCGACTTAGGGTCCCTGCCTAGGGCTGCATACACCTATGCCTGACCACGTGCTCTCCCAAAATGGCGCTTACTTCTGTTGCTGCGGACAGACCCGTTGACCTTCCGTCCATTGATCAGAGTCCCTGCTCGTTGTCCTCACAGCCTCGGCCTCCTGTTCGGCTTTCTGTGAAGCACAGCTATTTTTACTCCTCCTCCAAGCACCCTTCTCGGGAGAGGGTTTTCTGCCTTTCCTTTCTGTTCCCCATTCGGGATGGGGTTTCTCCTTTTCCAGGGTCCCCTCTCGGGATGAGGGTCTTTATTCACATTCCATGTGGGTCCCCCACTTCTATGTGAGGTCCCTGTTCGGGCGCCAACTATGTTGGGTCCCTGTTCGGGCACCAACTATGTTGGGCCCCACGTTCAGGCGCCAAATCTATGTGGGGCACACGCCTCCTGGTCCGGCCTGAAGGTTCAGACGGGCTGCGCAGCCGCGCACACAGATATTAAACACAATTCACTTGGGACCCTCTGGTGAGGGGCACAGACTCCTGTGGCCCTTGGGACCCTGGCGGAGATGGGAGAAAGGAAAAGCCTCAGGCGCTTTTGCCTTCCAGGGGCAAACACCTGTGTTGGTCGTCTCGGTGGTCAGGAGGAGACAGCTGTCGCTTTGTCGTTGGTCAGACGGAGAGCGGGTTCCTTTCCTTGTTGAGGATTGCGACGGGAGACGGGAGAGCGTTTTTTCCTCATCAAAGGTCCGGGGGAGAGCAGCGGGAGAGGCGCTTCCTCATCTGTGGTCCGGGCAAGGACAGGCGAGAAGGCGCAGAAAGGGATGCCAGAAAGGCCGTGCCAAAAAAGAAAGGTCGAGCTGCCGCAGCACAGCTCTTTATATAGTTCGCCCATGGAATGGCCTGAGCTAATCAGCTTTCAGTCCAATTGTCCAATCAGGAAGGGTTTTGTACAAACATGCAACCAACTTACTTTCATTTTCCCTAGATTTCTAACTTACAAACCAGATATTCAAACGCCATTTTCCCAGTTTGGGAGTTTTTGCCAATTTCCTCCCAATTCTTCCCTACAGAAAAAGAAAATATTGTTTTGAAATATTTAATTATTTTCAAATATATTTCTTTAAAACAAAATTAGCAATAAATTACTAAGTTCACAGTAAATTATTTTTCATTATGACAGATTCTCTTGAATGGAAAAGAAAGGAGTGATGTTACAGCCATTGTTAGGTATGTCTATAAGACAGGTGTCATAAAGCATCATCCATCCTTTATCTTACGGTCAAAAGTTGATTGAGAATATTTGCATTATGCCCTACTTTCAAGGAACATTGCTTCTATGTGACTTTTTCTTTGTTTTCTTTTTATTTTACCTTCAAGGCTTTATAAAGCCATTTGATATTTCAATCTCTTAGAATTACCTTTAGAGTACTGGACATATTGAAAACCCTAAAAGCATCAACTTCTCAGCCTTTTGACTAAGATCAATAGAAAACCACAAAAGTAGAGAAAGACTAAGTGACATACAGTTGAATGATGGTAGTGACATATTGCAAATATTTATTACACAAAAATTCCAAAGCAAGTGAAAAAATCAAATATTCACTTTTGTTATCCTTTTTGCTTTCTCTAAAATGTTCTCCAGTAGAGTTTTCTCCTAGATCTGTAGTTACAAGCCGTTTCCCTAGATTTGCTATTGAGATCACTCAGTGCTCTGTTTAGTATGCTAGAGGAATGAGAAAAATCCTTATCATTCCTGCTTTTCATTCAAGAGCAAGGAAGCAGCCTTAACTCAAGGCCTTCTGAAATTAAATACTCACTTCCCAAAATGGATTTCTCAGAAAGATGTAACTGAGTAGAGAATAGGTGTTCCAACCAGGAATACCGCCAGGCTAGCCATCCTGCTCACTACCACAGCTACCAAAATGTGTGCAAAGAAGAAAAGAAAGGACATGACAGAAAGAAAAAGTCAACACTGACTTTTAATTCTGTCCAAACATATACTACAGTAAGCACTCATAACATGACGTCCTAGTTCTGTTCTTGTCCCAGATTCCCACCTTTGTTATGTCCAATTCATCTCTGTTCCAATACTCTTGTTCCTACTTCTCACAAAATCAGCATGGAATAGAGAAGAGAGCACTGGACTAGAAGGTAAGAGTTATGACTTCCAGCCCTAAATTTGTCACTCTTTAGCAGTGTGACTTTGGAAACTTCACTAAACTTTTCTGAGGTCTTCAGTTTCTAAGTATAGTATATATGTATGCATATACACACACACATACATAGGAATCATGTGAGAATATACATACATACATACACACATATATTTCAAATATATATTTATTTCCAAATCACAGAGCATTGTGGGTATTTCTCTCACAGCCAGAGGGTTTAAAATATCATTCCATTCATTATTGCCATTATGCCTTTACTAAGTTCTTAGGGCCTCAGTTTACCCATCAGTTGACAGAACTATCTGCTTCCAAGGCTAATCATAAAATGTACAGACAAAGTTCCGATCACACAATGGTTCAGAATTTCTCACCTTTTGAAAACTTCGATGGGTTCTGCAAACTACTTATAAGTAATTATTTCAATATAAAAATCCCTCATCATTTAAGGCCAAGCATCTGTGACAAAATGTTTCTTATAAAGAGGTTTTATTGGTGGTGGTGGTGGTGGTGTTAGGTGCCATCGAGTCAGTATCTGACTCATAGCAACCCTCATAGGGTTTTCAATGGCTGACTGTTTTGGGATTGCCTTGGGAGTGGGTTACTAGGTCCTTTTCCCATTTTTGTGGTGCTGGGAATTGAACTCGGGACCTCAGAGACTGCAGTGCAGCACTCTACCAACTGAGCTAAATCCCATCCCTTTATTGGTGCTAGGATGTCTCAAAAGTAGAATTCCCAAGCATTTTGCTCATAATTTAATCTCATACAATTCTGGTGTGGGAAGAAAATCTTCAGTAATCCCCTTCAATACACAAGACACCTATGTAACTTTAACCCAATATGTACCATATTTCTTTTATGTATGTCTTAGCATTGATTTCCTAAGAAGTGGACCTAAGATAAGGATATGAATGCAAATAGTTTATTAAGGATAGAAAAGAAAGCCAGTATAGGGCATGTTCATGAACAGATGGGGACTTCCTGGTATCTGTGTCAAACATACCTCAGTTATCCCACTTAAGGGGCAAAAAAACTAGGGTTTCCCTTCCATTCTTAGCTAAAAGCTAATCCCCTCAGGTAAAGACCAGACGCCTATCAACACCTTTAGTATTTGTATTGTGTTCCACATGTGGGATGAACTCCCTAGAAAGAACTCTCAGCTAGAGAGTTTCCAGATTTGCAAGGAGAAGCCAACAAAGTTCCTGGAGCAGTGAGTGCCAAGAAGAGATAGTTGGCCACTACCAGCATTGGCTCCATCGTATGACAAGGTAACATCTATACATGTAGGACTAAAATCTCACAGACTACACTTGGAGAACACTGACTTGGAGAATGATAAATTATGATAACAATAGTCTTGAGGGCTCTTTCTACTGTTGGATTGAAGATTAAGGAAAAGAAAAATGGGGAAGAGAAAAAATAGAGGGCACCCAAAATGATTATTCTAACTCTGCTTCTCTTCTGACTTCCAGCAGCAACTGTTCTCATTTCTCTCATGACTTATTATAATGACGATGACTTTGTGTTTCCCTCACTCAGTGACTATTTAAGGCACATCTACCATGCCATGCTTTAGACTGGTAAAAAAAACTTCAATAAGCCAACATTCTGCCATGTAATAGAGAAAGTGAAAAAGAAACAAGCACTCTCTAAGTCAAGGGTAATAAAGAGGATCTACACCCGAGGATGCTGAATCCCATTTCAGAGTCATGGTCTTCAAACAAATAGGCAGTTTAGAAAATGACAGAATCCCTCATCCAGAGGAAACATAACTTATCAAGTTACTACTACTGGTTCTGTGCAGAAGCTTTAAAATGCCTAGGATAGCCAAGCCTACAACACAACTCATAAGGAAGAAAATGGGGCAGGAGGGCAGAAAGAACCCTAAAATGAGAATGTTACTGCCAAGTTTAATGTCCAATGTTGACTAACTTATTTAATAGCATCTAAATCATGGTAACAATTGAATTATGGAAGTAATACCTACAGAGTTTTCCTTGGATATTAGTGCTAATCAGCAGCCTTTCAGAAACCCTATTTCTCCATGACCAAGTTCTTTTTATACAGATGCTGAACTCTTGCCAGGTTAAAAAGCACAGCAAGACTTCAAATCAGGCAAGCTTAATAAGAAGGCATCACCACATTAACTAAAGGACCCAGTTCATTCAGTCCCTCATTTAGTAACTGTACGAATATTTCCTATGTGTCAACACAAGACAAAGTCTTTGCCCTCCAAGAGCTTATATTCTCTTGAAAGTAACAGAGACTTCACATACTAAGAGCCATATACTAAGAGCCATAATAAAGAAATTTCTGGATTGTGTGGGAGAAAACAGAGAAATCTTCTATCTACTCCTTTAGGGCCAAGGGGATACTGCTAAGGGGAGAAAGAGAGTAGGAATTGACTGGTCTCTATTTGTAAGGGTCAAAAGAAAATAGTTGAAGTGGCTCAGATAAAGGCTTTTTCAGCTGATTCATGTTAGAGAGTTCCCAGGGCCAGATATTCTCCATGTCAAAGCAGGGTTGGAGTTTTAAAGGGTGAATAAAGAGAGCGGTTTGTGTCCCTGTAACTGGGCTCAGGTAACAGTTCTGTCTTTAAGCACTGCCCAGTTGTGGTTGGAACAGTGAGAAATTGTTCTAGTCTTTGTGCCTCTTGCTGAGGATCATTGGTGCAATTCTGTTCTCATAACTGTCAAAACATTACTTTCAAGAGCAGTTTTAGAAAGCCCTACAGTTTTTCAATTAATTAAACTTCAAGGCAGGGAAGATAATAATAATAAAAAGATTGAAAGAGAAAAATTAGAGAAAGAAAAGGGTCAAAAGCAAGGGAAACTGGAGCCCCTCTGTTTTATCTACTTAATCTTTTTACAAAAGGATTCATTTAGGTCCTGGTCTTGTTTTCTCCACCTTTAGAAAACAAAACAGCAAGGGACCATCTATTCATATGAAATCCTTACTTAGGTTTCTCAAGGTCTCAGCAGGGCATTCACATAATCCCTCCAGCAAAAGAGGGCTCAAGTTCTCAAGGTTCACATGAAAACCATGCTGGCAATGCTCAAATATTGGAAACAAATGGCAAGTAGATGTGATTATTTAAAAAAAACAAACAAACTAGGTATTTCTGAGCAATTTATCAACTAACTCTTTTTATTAAGTGAAGAAATAATTTTATTTATGGTAGTAGGCAGCCAATCATAGGATTTCTACAGCATTTCTTGGGGCAAGGCCTTGGTGACCTTTAACAAGTTGAAATGCATGGTCAGGTCAGGAGCCAGCACTTAAAACAGTGTAATCACTTTCCAACCTGTACCAAGTAGGGTTTTAGGATGAAAGGTCTGGGATGAGGGGCATGGGGCCATACACTTGTGGTATATCTTGTTGTTGTTATACTTGCAGGCAGGATGAGATTGTATTGGTAGAAAAGAGTGATCTTCTGAGTCTCCACATTGGTCACCATTCTGCAATATATCTGCCTTCAGGAATTGCCTTTCTAGTGAAGGGGCTTTGCTTGTCAATAAATAGTCTTTGGTGTCGTTCCTATGATGGACATATGTACTGACAGTAATGAGAAGCTTCTCTTTGTCCATTTTTAACACTCTGTTTTGGAACACAGACTGTTTGGCTGGTTAACTTAGTCTAAATATGTGGCACTTCTATGGTCTCCTAAATACAGGGTTACATATTAATTTTTATGAAATTAATTTCTACAATGTAATGCATTAAATATGCAGTCCCAATTTTGAAACTTCCAAACTGCATAAACATTGTCCCAAGAACAGCTAGTGATGCTGAGTGAGTTGCAGGGTCAGACTTTCAACAGAAAGAGCTTTGCCTTCGGATATTTGTATTTGGTCTTGGGCAGCTACTCTCAAGAGTTTTGTCTTTGCACTTACTAAGTGTTGTATCACAAAGGAACAAAATAGGTAAATATGTTTATAATAAAATATGAATAAATACATAATATGTATTAATATTTGATTAATAATTCTTAAGATCTGCTAGTATGAGCATGTTATGGGCCAGGTTCTGCCAACTGAGATAAGAGACTTGAAAGTGGTTTGATATTTTCAGAAGAAAGACAGTCTGTACTCAAGCTGTCATTTTGGATGCTGTGATTCACAAATATAACTGCACATAATAATGACAAAAATTATTTGAGTAGCAAAGAAGGGAGTAAAAAATCCTTGTAATTAAATTGCTTTGCCAATGTTAATATTTGTGTTAGAGGAGGTTAGAGACCAACACGTTTTCCTGAACAAATTGCTTTTCCTTTCTGTGCAAAGAGCCTCAGTGTCTTCGTCTGAGCCCTGAAGACATTGAAAATGATCATTGGGAAGGGTCTTCTTGCTTAAGCATTTCAGCCCTCAGTGTTTGGCTTTTATGCCAAATAACGGATGAAGATTGTTTCAGCTCTGGCCCTATTAGGCCAATTTCACAAACAAATTCATTGCTTCAAATTGCAGTATTCACTATGTCCTGACAGTCACAGGCCCATTTTAGGGCAGAAAATTGTGATGGAATAATAGAAAGGGGAAAATATAATCAATTCCTCATGGCTAAGTACAGTGCTTCCAGGTACAATGTGTTAGTAAGCTTTCCATTATCGTAACAAAATAGTCAAGATAATCAAATTAGAAAGAGAAAAGGTTTATTCTGGCTCATAGTTTTGAAAGTTTCAGTCCATGATCTGTTGGCCCCTCTGCTTTTGGGTCTGTGGCAAAGCAGTTCATCTTCGCAGGAAGTACATGGTAGAGCAAGTTGCTCACCTCATTGTGGTCAAGAAGCA
Source organism: Pedetes capensis (assembly GCA_007922755.1). Classification (NCBI taxonomy): domain Eukaryota; kingdom Metazoa; phylum Chordata; class Mammalia; order Rodentia; family Pedetidae; genus Pedetes; species Pedetes capensis. The sequence goes on along the minus strand of VMDO01004347.1, from coordinate 117,139 downwards.
AAAAGAGAAGAAAAAGAGCCAAGGTCTAAATATCCCCTCCTAGAACACACCCCTAATGACATTGTTTCCTTCCACTAGGCTGTACCTCCTAAAGATTCTACCACTTTCCAGGACTGTCAGAGGCTAGGGACCAAGTTTGAACATACAAGTCTTTGGGGGACATTTATCCAAACCATTACTACCTATGTAATCATGGAGTTAGAGAAAGAAAGACCTCATTTCACAGATGTTTTTATAGCTGAATTGTGGATCAGGACAATGGATGACAATGACAGAGTTGGTCAAGAGACAGAGAAAACTTGACTGGTTTTGTGTTCAGAAAGTAAAGGACATAACATTAAGAAAAAACAAGAGCAACGGTCTAAAGTACTATGAGTGGGAAAAATTCACAATACAATTTCCTACCACTCTTTCTAGACCTTTGTAAGCAGACCCTACTATGATTCTCAGCTTGATGATTCCTAGTGAATCACACACCAACAGTTCTTCCAGAGAATTAAAAACAACAACAGCAGCAGTCTATCGAATCTGGAATATATTATACTCATTTCTCTTCTTCAGCCTTTTTGACAGAATAAAATTACTGGTAAACTTAAGCCATAAGTAAATATTGTACCCACTAAGTAGCAGCTTTGGGGCAGGCAATTAGCTCAGTTGGTAGAGTGCTTCTCCATACTTTCTGAGGTCACGGATTCAATCCCCCCAACACTGCAAAAATGGGAGAGGGTTGTGGCCATCCACTCATGAAACAATCAGCCATTGAAAAGCCTATGAGAGTCCCTATGCACAGGATATGACTCAGTAGCACCTAACAACAAGTAGAAGCTTTATAAAGATAACTGTGGCCTACATACTAATCATTGGCAAACAATTTTATTAGAGTGCTTAGTTAACCAATCTTTGTTACCAGCAGTTGCAATGAAATATGATTCTGAAATTAATAATGTTTTCTTATCATTGTTTTTGTTGTAGGTGGAGTTTTCATTGTTATTGTTGGCATGTTTTTGTTTTGTTTCATTTGCTATTCAATGATTGTCAGCACGTGGTCTTGCCTTTCGGATATCTAATTTTTGTTAAGTTTCCAAATTGTTGTTTATTTCCTTGGCACAAAAGGCCAATTTTTTAAACCTCTGTATACCCTAAACTCCCCAATAATTCTTAGGTTTCACTTCAGAGATGAATATTAAGGGGAGAGTGATTAGCCATGGGACCTTTCTCCCTTGAGAAATTTCCTAGTCTTTTCTGCTCATCTTTGTCACTGCCATCTCAGCAATTCCTCTTTGAATTGTTCTCTGAGTTGCTCATGCTCTGGATACCTACAACTCTTCCTTTTTCTTCTGAGAACTGGAATCATTTACCCGATACAGCTTACTTTGTCTGCATGAAAATGATTTTGCTATGCCACTATCTTTGTTCATACAGTTTTACCGTTCCAAGAGACTCTTGCTCAGGCAAATTATTTATTATTTTATTATTTTAAAAAACCCTTCTAGCTGAATGCAGTGGCACACACCTGTAATCCAAGCAACTTGGGAGGCTGAGGCAGGAAGACCCTGAGACCAGAGGCAGCCTGGGTAACTTAGATCTTGTTTCAAAATAAAAACTTTAAAAATGGGCTAGGGATGCATCCCAGTCGCAGAGCACTTGCAAAGTATGGGCAAGACTCTAGATTTAACCCCCAAGTACTGCCAAAAAAAAAATTATTTAAAAAATGGAGAACTTCAGTTGGAAGGAAACAGCAACAAAGTGTACATGAAGACTTCTTAAATCCTCACCTTGCTGTTCCCACCAATCCTAAACCAAGTTATAGTGTGATCCTTATGCAATTCTAATCAAACCCCACCCTAAAAGACCCACCCAAGTAAAAAGTCTCTTGCCTATTACTCTTTATGTCTATTTTATAGATTTCATTTAAATAGCTTGCTTCAAGTTATTGGTATGAAGGGCTTTTCCCAATTCATAACTTGGTAGACTGAGCACTAAACTCAGACCCAAGGATTTGGAGTCTTGGCCTTGGAAAGACCATGTAATTTGAATGGATCTTTGCCCCTCTATTTAGGTTTAACTTTCATCCTTTGAAAAGCATGAGAATTCATTTATTCAGCATCTATGGAATAAAATTATACAGTATCTACAATGTACCAGGCATGTTGAGATATTTCCAGCTCTAAGTTTCTAGCATTTGCATAAAATTTAGAAAGTAACAAGCATCATAATGAGGCCAAGAATGTGCTGACCCCCGACTGCCATAGTGGACCAATACTTTGCTTCACTAAGTCATAAACACCAACATCTCCTAAAATGACAATTCTAACAGTCATACCCTTACCACAGTTATAATTACAATTAGTTCCTCCTAATGAATTAATTCTGTGGCATGCTAGTTAAGTTTTGGGCACAATTTATAGAGCATACAGAGCGAAAGAAAAGAAAAAATAAAACTGTCAGATTCCAGAAACCAGCAGGATATGTTTTATGCATTATTTTAATAATTTGCCTGTTAATTAATGCTTGTTCTTATACTTTTAATGAAACAAAGAAGTTCCAAAAGTTTTAATTCATTGCAGAGGAAGTGCATCATGTCCTAGAGATTTGGCTGCTGTAATGCTGTTCCTGAAGTTTTTCTTCATGCATAAAAGGCTTCCAGCATTAGGAATTTTTAATAGCCCAGGTCCTTGGAGATATCAAAAAGTAGAACATTCAGACTGAGTCTAAAGAGGCAACAATCTAGTTAGAAATTGCCCAGGAGGATTGAGACAAATACAAAATGCTTAAGCCCTGCTATAGAAACTTAAATTAAACCAGGCTAAAATGACCCAGAAACCTGCTCTGTACAAGGGTTTCTTTTAGCATGTGACTTTCTACCTACTTAACTTGAGGCAGTTAGTTAAGAGATGGTTGTGTCACAAGTTAGAAGACACAGGTTCAAGTTTGCTCTGACAGTATCTAGCTATGTGGCTTTGGGAAACACATACCATCCTTGAGCCTCTGTTTCTTCATTTAAGAAATAGGAATCCTAAAACAAACATGTGGTGCCTAGTCATTGGGAAATGAGACAACATATATGTGCAAGTGCTCTAACATCTTAAAATACCATGAGCTGCCAAGCATCACTTGCACAATGTAATGCATGGAAATCAGGTTTGTGCTTAGAAAAGTTGGCATCTACCCTGAACCTTGAGATTGTCTTTATTTTCCACTTCACACCAAATAACTGACCTGAATCATGCCAACTTCTCCCCTTGCCAGTGATTGATTCATAGATGAGAAGAAGGTTAGGGAAGTTTGCACAAAAGAAACATAAAGACAGGCAGATTTAGGAGTGGGAAAAAGCAATTAGTCTCTCCCCACGTTGCATATACACAAAGTAGTGGATGAGCCCAGCCTTGCTAGCAGCTTTATTTTCATGCTATAAAGTAAAGCAAAAACAGAAAATGAAATATAGAAAAAAGAAAAAAAAAACCTATGCATCTAAAGCAAAACCAAGGAGCCCTGCAACCCGCTCTGCTTCTGTGTGATCTAGTATGAAATGCACAAAGTAATAGGTAAGAGAACTAGCTAAGGAGCTGCTTTCTGGTTTCAAATCCTGGCTCTAACAAGAACAACTTAAGCGACCATGGGCAACTTACTTAACTCCTAGGAACCCCAATTTTTCCTCTGTAACTGGGAGTAATAAGAGTATCACCCTAAATGGTCATTATGAGGCATAAGTAAGAACTAATTTTAAGGCTCTTGGTGTGTGGCACATGATGGGCAATATACAGGAGAGTTTATTAATAAATAATTATCAATATATTATTTATCTAGTTTGTAAACAGTCTGGGTTTAGTTTTGTTATTTGGTCCCAAAGACAGATTGTTTTTAATGAGTCCTCTGAGTCAGGTGTTCTTAAACTTTAATTATTAAAATGCTTAAGTTTTCAAATTATTTAGTTTAATATGTTCATATATAGAAATATAACTATGTGTATATGTGTCCATATGTGTATGTACACATACATACATACTTGTGAGTATATGTACATATACACACAGAGAGAAAGAAAGAGGGAAAGAGGCAAATTCAACATCCTCTTGATACCAATACTATTCTTAGAAACTCTTCTATAATTCTGCATAGCTATGTGGTCTGGAGTAGAGACTTTGCTTCTTTGGGTCTCAGTTTCTTTAGAAATGGAATTATGCCCAGTATATGCAGGGAGTTAAGATTAACCCTGGGTTGTATGTAGTGTGTTACACATTGTAGGGGGGCAAAGACTGCACACTAGGTCTAAACCTCCATACCAAGTCCATTGGGGAACCTAACTTAGTGACCAGTCTGCCATTCCTCTGTCATCTTGCCAGGGGAAGTCAAGGTCCCTAAACACTGTACTTTGTTGCAACAATAAGCCAGGGGCTTCTTTGCCCAGTTCCTCTCTTTCCTGGGCCTCTGGCTGGACTATGTATTTTGGCACCCTGTAGTTATGTTTGTCTGTGATTTTTTAGCCAGCAGAATGTGGGGAGAAGTGAGGTGACCCACTTCCAGGTTGGGCCCATAAAAGCCAGCCATATTTGGTTCTCCATCTCCTCTCTCTCTCCACCCTCTGAATGGAGGAGATGCTGAGGACCCAGAGGGTGTGTGGCCCCATGATGGAAGACGCAGGGTTTTTGAATGGCCAGTAGAAGCCTACAGTACAGAAATCACCACACTGGGCAGTAATGCAAACCAGAAATAAATTTCCATGGCACTAACGTCCTGACTGTTAAAACAGTTCATGTTCCCTTAACTAATATATCCAGGAAAAAAAAAAAAGTGATGATCTTTAACAAGCCACCATCAAGTTCAGAAAGAAACTTAATGAAGCTGCCCTTAATCTTGGCTTTAGTAAGGATTCTGGGTAATGAGGTGAATTATTGGATTTGCTCGGTTGCTTCCACATGACACATAAGAATATGGGTAGAGATCACTATGTTCCACTGATGAGGACAAATGCCAGCAATCACAGTCACCATAGCTTTTAACTGATTATCTGTGAGGTCCACAAGCCATGCTTATTTGCTTTAAAAAGGAAATGCCTTTCCCAGGTGATGCCAGTGCATTCCTGTGACAGCCATAAAGCCAAAGGTTACCAGTCTACTTCCCAATATGACTGCTCCTTGCAGAAGGTGATGTCATCTGATAGAATGACTTCCAGAAGCCCCTAAAATGTCTCTGTGAACTCCTGTTATGAACTCAGCATTGGTCACTGCCAATCAATTTTATGCCCTCTTGCAAATGGACTTGGGTTGTTATTTGATTGTGATACTTCACCTATTTCAGAGATAAATGCTCGTAATGTGTTAAAAGAAGAGAAAAGATATAAATGGAATTGTATTAAGCTAAGAGGCTGCTGCCATACTGGGTCATTCTAGAACATTCTCCACTGGGTGTCCCTCTAGTGGTCTCTTTTACTAGATAGGACAATGTAGACAACAGATGGTCTGCCTGTTGCCCTGTCCCACACCCTCCCTCTCACTTTATTTTTTACTTTCAGACTCATTTTTAGATAATTATGTCAATCGTGATATCAGCTACATTTGCATCACTTTTCAGATCCATTTCTTTAAGGATGGCTCCTAGATACTCAACTATATGTTATGTTAACCACAATACCAAGGAACTCTGGGAAAGGTGTAATTCAAGAATCTTAGACCAAGGTGGAACAGTGGTTGTTGTTGTTAGGTGCCGTCGAGTCGGTATCCGACTCATAGCAACCCTCACAGGGTTTTCAATGGCTGAGTGCTTCGGGATTGCCTTGGGAATGGATTGCCAGGCCCTTCTCCCATTTTTGTGGTGCTGGGAATTGAACTTGGGGCCTCAGAGACTGCAGTGCAGCGCTCTACCCACTGAGCAAATCCCAGCCCCGGAACAGTGGTTAGGACAATTGAATTTAAAAATCCCTCTAAAGACATGCTAAGTATTCCTCTAGTTGTTGTTAGGTGCCATCAAGTTGTGTCCCACTCATAGAGACCCTCATAGGGTTTTCAATGGCTGATTGTTTCTAGATTGCCTTGGAAGATTGCCACGTCCTTCTCCCATTTTTGCAGTAACAGGAAATGAACCCAGGACCTCAGAGACTGCAGATCAGCGCTCTACCAACTAAGATAAATCCCAGCCTTCTAGGTGACCTGAAAATAGTGGATGGCCACAAGGAGCAAAAAGCCAAAAATTCAGAAGGGACCCTATCCCCCTCCCCAATTCCTCATCACCTTCATTTGGGGACAAGAGATAGTCTACCGTGGCCAAGTACATGAGTGGCCTCTTTTTTATTTTTCAATACTGAGAGGCTAAACCCCAGGTGTCACACATACTTTGCAAGTGTCCTGTCATGGAGCTGCACCCCAGCCCCTTTTTTATTTTTTATCATGAGACAGTGTCTGACTAAATTATGCAGGCTGCCTCTGGCCTCAAACTTGAAATCCTCCTGCCCGGCCTCTTCTATTTTTATAAATGAATTTATTTAGCAGATATTGACTGGTTTCCTACCACATGCCAGGTACCTGTTCTACCCTACTCCAGAGCTAATAAGAGAAACTACACTGAAGATAGTATTTTTTAGTCTTCTTCATTGCCCTTACATAATATTTCTGGTCCATTTAAAGTTAAAAAGTCTTTAAGCATAACTTAACTTTAAATTGGCTTGGGAATATAGTTATTACTCATCACATTATTTATCAGAGAAAGTACACTATGGTTCCATATAACAGTCTCTTGTTTGTTCACAATTTCTTCTCTACTTCTCCCAAAAGGGATTTTAGGTGGTTAGTTGTACATAAATAAAAGAATTCAAAAACTATTTCCATGAAGGGAAGAACATGCTGTAGTTGTGATAGGCTATTAATATTAAGTTCTAAAACCAGTTAAATAATTAATTAAACACAAATACTTTCTGGTTCCTACTAAACTCCAGACTTACAGCATGAAATATATTTTAGTATGCCACAGCACTGACGGTGGTAGACAGACTCAAACAGTAGATAAAGAACAGGCACAAGATCCAAATAATTACAGACAGGTAGATACTGCAAAGACAATCTTTTATATGATGAGTGTTATAGGTTGAATGATGTCCCCTTGCCAAATGCATGCCCACCTGAGACCTTAGAACATGACTTCCCATGGAACTAGACTCTTTGCAGATGGAATTAGTTAAGTAACAATGAGGTTACCCTACATAGTATAGGCCCTGAATCTATCAAAAGACCATGAATAAGAAGGCCATGTGAACACAAAGAGACATCAAGGAGAGCCACAGAACGGGGAAGGGGCCATGTGAAGACAAAAACAGAGAAAGGAGTGATACTGCTACAAGCCAAGGAATACCAAGGACTACCATCAAGCTTCAGGAGCTAGGGAAAGGCAAAGAAGGAGCCTTCCCCGGAGCCTGAAGGAGAAAGACAGCCCTGCTGGCACCTTGACTTAGACTTCTATCCTGTGAGAACAATGAGACAATAAATTTCTCTAAACCTCCCAGTTGCCAGTGCTTTGGTATAGCAGCCCTAGCAAACTAACAGTCAATTAGGATAACCAGAACAGACACTAGTGAATATAATCAGACTGGATGGATATATTGTTGTTGTTGTTAGGTGCTGTCGAGTCGGTATCCGACTCATAGCGACCCTCACAGGGTTTTCAATGGCTGACTGTTTCGGGATTGCCTTGGGAGTGGATTGCCAGGTCCTTCTCCCATTTATGCAGTGCTAGGAATTGAACTCGGGACCTCAGAGACTGCAGCACAGCGCTCTACCAACTGAGCTAAATCCCAGCCCGGATGGATATATAGCCTTTCTCAAGAAGAGATCTGTATGACACCGTATCTCCGGGATCCCTAGTAGACCAGACAAAACAGGAATAGAGTTTCTTTGTTGTTAAAATCAAGTATACATGTGTTGACATAAGGAAACAAACACTTTAGCAATTATCTCACAAGCGGATTTGAGGGACTAGAGCTTGTTTTGAGGTTATTGATTCTTTGTCATAGGTGCCACTCTAGCTCTATCTCTTACCAAAAGTTAATTTCTAAAAAGGTATAATTGAACATCAGAGGAGTTGTGGCATGACATCAAAGACATCATTCATGAGGAAAGCAAAAGGTTATTAAAAAGACAAGAAAAAAAAAAGAAACGACTAAATCACAAATCAAAAGAAACTGAAACTTGCCCTTGATTATTTAGCATAAAAGACATGACAAAGTTGAAGAACTAAACAGAAGATTTCAAAGGGCAGCTCAAGAAGACAAAATCAAATATTATAATGAAATGGAAAGAGCTGGATATAGAAAACCAAAAAAGAACACACTGTTTTTCTCAAGCTTAAAGAATTGAATAAAAAATTGAAGCTTTGAGTGGTAATAGTGAAGTATTCTACTGAGAAAGTATTAAATGATGCAGAAAACATCAAAAGAAGATGGAATACATAGTCATTATACCAAAAAGAATTGGTGGAAGACTAACCATTTCAAGAGGTTGCATAGCATATGATAAGGAACCAATGGTACTGAAGGATGAGGTGGAAGCTCCCTTGAAGGAATTGGTGAAATAGAAGGCTTCAGGAAATTGATAGAATACTAATAGATATATTTAAGCAAACAGATGCACCACTAGAGGTATTTACGTGTTTATGTCAAGAGATTTAAAAAACAGCTACCTGGTCAACTGACTGGGAGGCATCCATATCTGTGCTAAGAAAGAGGATTCAACCAAATGTGGAAACTATCAAGTGATATCATTAATATCACACACAAGCAAAATTTTGCTAAAGATCATTGAAAAGCAACTGTAGCAATATATAGACAGGGAACTGCCAGAAAATCAAACCAGATTCAGAAGAAAGCATGGAACAAGGAACATTATTGCTGATGTCAGGTGGATATTAGCTGAAAGCAGAAAATATTAGAAAGATGTCTATCCATGTTTAATTGTCTATGCAAAATCATTTGACTATGCGAATCATAACAAATCATGGATAACATTGCAAAGAATAGGATTATCAGAGCACTTAATTGTACTCATGAGCAATCTATACATGGGCCAGGAAGCAGTCATTCAAACAGAACAAGGAAACACTACCTGGTTTAAAGTCAAGAAAGGTATGTGTCAGGGCTATATACTTTCAGTGTACCTCTTCAATCTCTATGCTGAGCAATTAATCCGAGAAATTGGATGCTATGAAGAACTCGGCATCATGATTGGAGGAAGACTCATTAACAACTTGCGTCATGCTGATGACACTTTGCTTGATGAAAGTAAAAAGGATTTGAAACATTTATTGATGAAAATCAAAGAACATAGCCTTCAGTATGTATGGATTGTGCTTCAACATTAACAGAAAAATCCTTACAACTGGGTCATTATGCAACTTCATAAGGGGAGAAAAGATTGAGGTTGTCCAAGATTTTGCTTTACTTGGTTCTATAATCAACACCCATGGAAGCAGAAGTCACGAAATCAAAAGATGCATTACACTGGAAAAAGTTGTTGCAAAAGACTTCTTTAAAGTGTTGAAAAGTAAAGATGTCACACTCAAGACAAAGGTGCACCTGACTCATGACATGGTATTTTCAGTTGCATCATATGGTTGTAAAAGCTGGACACTGAAAAAGGGAGACAGAAGAATTGATGCTTTGGAATTATGGTGGTGGAGAGGAATATTGAATATATCATGGACTGTCAAAAGAACCAATAGATCTGTCAAAGAATAAGTACAACCAGAGTGCTCTTTGGAAGTAAGGATGGCTAGACTGTTTCTTACATATTTGGACATGGAGTTAGGAGGGACCAGTCCTTAGGGAAGGACATCATGTTTGGGAGGCCAATGAAAAAAAGGGAGATCCTCAACTAGATGGATTAACCCAGTGTCTGCAACGATAGGCTTAAACATAAAAAAGATCATATGCCTGGGACAGAATCAGGGAATATTTTTTTCCTTTGTACATAGGGTCTCTATGAATTGGACCTGATTTGATGGCACTTAACAATAACAACAAAGTCACCCAGTTAGGGGTAGGGTTTCAGTCAACTAGTAGAGTGCTTGCTCTGAGCACTCTGAGGCCTTGTGTTCAATTCCCAGCATCACAAAAATGGGAGAAGGGCCTGGAAGACCCTCCTAAAATAATCAACTGTCCAAAACTCTATGACTAGCAAAGAGGCACTGATACAGTGCCAGGCATGGCACAGTGTTGGGGAGCATTTTGTTCTGTTTTACATAGGGTCCCTGTGATTTGGACCCAACTCAACTTAACAACAATCCACCCAGTTAGTTGTGATGCCTCCCTCTTTTCTTGAGCCTAGGGGTTTGTTTAAACACAGAAGGATATGAGAAAGGAGACTGGGGCTGGCAGTTCTGCACTCCCTGGCTCTGTCATTCTGCATCAGTTTCAACTCCACAAAAAAAGAAGTACATTGTGGTCTGTTCATAGTTTATTTTTCATTGCCCTTCTTAGGCAATGCATGTCATCTGTCACTCTTAAAGTTAAATAATTCAGTGCAGAAAGCAGTATTGACATAAATTATAGAAAACAATAACTAAATGACAGTGTGCTGCCTAGAGAAAAAGTACACCTTCAGTCATAAGCCCATTAGCAGACAGAAAGAGAAATTAAAAGTCCAGGGCACAGGAGACAAAATAGGCTCTGAAATCAGACCCTGCAAGATAGAGAGTGAATGAGGTATAGAGAAATACAGGAAGGCAGAATGGTGAGGATTTTTAAAGCCATCATGTTGATTAAATATCATCAGCTATAGAACATTCTGTGAACTTTTCAGTGTGCACGGCATTCTTTCAGAACAAAGGTAACATAGTTGGTTCCATCTCTGTATTCCACAAAGATCTAAAGCTTGGGAATGGTAGAAGCTATGAATAAAACCCTACTTCCTCCCCACCCTGCGCTTTAAAGTAAGTTAGACATGACTTTCAGATAGAAGCCCACTGCGCCTCATCAGGCCAAGGTTCCAGGTCTCAGTTCTTCTTCAGAAGAACAGTTTCTTCTATCTGGTTCATGCAGAGATGGTCCACATGTGAGTTCAGTTTTTAAAGAGATTTGTTTTGTGGGATTTTTTTTCTTTTTTAATAGAGTACCACCGTTTTTGGTTTATAACAAAACAAGTAGCAATAAAGACCTGGCTTTACAGCCTGGAACTGAACATCAAGGAAGTTTCATAATTTTATTTTGTAGAAAAGGCCACTTTAAAATGGACTTGTATGTATGTATATATGTATGTATGTATGTATTTACGGTATTTGGGGGTTGAGCCCAGGGCCTCGTACATACTTTGCAAGTGCTCTACAACTGGGCTGAACCCCTCAACCTATTTAATTTATTTTTGGCGGAGACCAGGTCTCACTAAGTTACACATGCTGCCACTGGCTTTAAACTCATTATCCTCCTTCCTTGGCCTCCTAAGTGGCTAGGGTTTGAGCTGAGTGCTACCATGCCCAGCTTAAAATGGACTTTACATTATGTTGTAACATGAGTAGAACATTGCTCATCAAGGTCAAGGAAACCCCACTGGCCAGCGGCTCAGAGACTCCAAAGAATGAACATACCTTGCCAAATTCACCATGACTCACCTCTGGCCCCTGCCTCTGAAGTCTCAGAATTTAGATTTTGTGAACATAGCAAAAGGACATTCAATCTGGAGTTGACTCCCACTATCCTAGGGTAAGAGAGACTGATGTAAAAGCCACAGGCCAAGCAATTTGTTAATATGATGAGAAATAAGAAGTGTCACATGAACCAGAACTCTCAAACAAAAGTGTTCTTCACCTATAAACAAATCTACATAAATGCCAAAGTCTCCAAAAAAGAAAAACTGAGGAACCATTCTTTGTATTAAACAATGTGGGAAAATAAGTGATAAAGCATATTCATGTATTATTATTATTATTGTTATTATTTTGTCAATTTCCACTACCCTTGAACCCCAGCCACCTAGTGAAAAAAGATGTAGCTCACTGGCAGTCCAAGATACTTTCATCCATCCCAACCCCTATCCCCAGTGTTGGTTAAACAGGTAAAAGAATAAGGGGAAAGCATGGATCTGGTCCTCTAGGATGCTGGGGGCTGTCCCCATCAACGAGGGTCCTTCATACATGACTAGCTTGGATTAGAATGAGTTTCTACTAAAGTGACTATCCCAACAACTCTGAGAGGGGCTGAGGAATGAACTTATTTTCCCCTTAGGGAGGGAGGCTGAACTTGGGGCTGCAGGGAAGCCAACCATATTTACAAATTTAAATACTCCAGTGGCGATTCTTATCCCTTCAAACTTAATCTTTCCTGCCCATGTTCATTTCTAGCAGCCAATGTTTACTTAGCAGCTACTTCATCTTATTAAAGGAAACACTTTATTATAATCAACTGAACTAATTACCTTGAGTACTTAGCTTCTGCCAAGCCACAATTTATATTATTATCTTTTCAGAGAGCCTGTGGACATCAAGTCTACAATCATCACTAAGTGTGCTAAACACATATTTTTGGGTGGATTCATCTATTTATTTATTTTATTCATTCATTCATTCATTCATTTTGCATTACTGGGTGTTGAGCCCAAGGCCTTATACATGCTAGGCAAGTGCTCTACTGCTAAGCCACATCCCTAGTTTCTTTTGTATTTTTTATTTTAAGACAGGATTTTGCTAAATTGCACATGCTGCCTCTGGCCTTGAACTTGAGATCCTCCTGCCTTAACCTCCCAAATTGCTAGAATTACAAGTGTGTACCATAGTGCCCAGCTTGGCTACCTTTTTCTAGGTTAATTTATTTCCCTTTCACTCAGAGTCTCTTTCCCAATGTGCTACACTATGATAGGTTTCTACCTAATGAGTTGCAATTACATGCCAAATTATTTCTGAGGGTAAAAACAGAGCACTTTTATATGGAGTTTTATGTGTCCTCAAAGTCTTCACAGAGATAAAACATTAATTAACTCCTGTAACTGGACAAAGTGATAACATCCATAGGTTTTGCCTGTTTATCTCTCAGAGAGGAACCTGCATTTTGGGCTGAGTCTCATTGCTAACCTCATGCCAAACCAACAGTATTGATACACTTGGTGGGGTCTTGGCTAGTTATATTTCAGCTTCATCCCTTATGCTCTGCCTATGGTTCTGGGCTGGCCTCTGCAAAAAACAATCCTCCTTGATCACCTAGCTTCTTATTAGGTTTTACCAATATGAAGCTCTGGAGGGAGACCAGAAGTAGAGAGAAATCTTAGGTCATTTGTGTTACTATAGCACAATATCTGAGTCAGGCTGCTTTATAAACAAAAAAGGCTTATTTAACCCACAGTTCCAGAGGATCATGGGCCAGCATCTGATGATGGCCTTCTTGCTGGAAGTCTTCAGGTTCTTTAGTGTATAACATAGCAAAAGACAGGGGCTATGCTTATGCTTCCTCAATTACCTCCTCTTTCTCCTCCTCCTCCTCCTCTTCCTTCATTGTCAATGTTTTTCTTCCTCCTCCTCCTTCTCCTCCTCTTCTTCTTTTTCTTCTTCTCTTCCTCCTCCTCTCCCCCTTCTGCCCCTCCTCCCCTCCATCTCCCCATCCCACTCCTCCTCTTTCTCCTCCTCCTTTCTTCCTCCTCCTCCTCCTCCTCCTCTTCTTCTTCCTCTTCTTCTTCTTCTTCTTCTTCTTCTTCTTCTTCTTCTTCTTCTTCTTCTTCTTCTTCTCTTTCTGTCTCTCCCTTCCCCCCCCCCTTTCCTTATAAATCTACCAGTGTTCAATCATGGGAATCCCATCAGGATGACCTTATCCAATTCTAATCACCTCCCAAAGGCCCTCCTCTCAATATTATAGTTGGATCAAGTTCCTACCCTCTTGTTATCTCAAATGAGGATTAAATTAACATGTGAACCTTTAGGGACCCACTTGAGACATATTCAGACCATACCATGCTGGAAGCAATAGGGGCCTATTCTTTCCTGCTTGCATGCAGGTAGCTAGATTAATACTTAATATAAAATAAGAAACTTTTCGTTATTTTTTTCTAGTCACCCTAAGTATTCAGGTTAATGCTGGAGGCTCAGAAGACTGAGACCCAGAACTTTGTGGGGACCTAGGGTATGGATTAACAAACTGTAGTTTGAGAGGCAGATCCAGGCTGCTGTCTGATTTTATAAGTAAAGTTTTATTAAAACATACATACATAGTAATTTCTACATTATGTATGGCCAACTTCACACTGTCATAGAGCAGAGTAATTGAGGCAGATGTTCCACAAAGTCTCAAATATTTATTGCTTGGCCTTTATCAGAACAGGTTTGCCATCTGCTGATGTAGCAGGTAACAGACCTCACTGCTACCTTCCCAGGGATGTTTATACTCTCCCGACTCCCATGCTCATCTACACTGGCTCTTATAGAAACCTGTAATTAAATCAAACTGAGACCCGATGGAGAGTTCCACAGTTGGGATAAAGTCCTCCGTTTTACCCAAGAAAAGGTCAGTGTGGCCTATTAACAGCAGTGATGATTCCAGAAGAAAGAGTAATTCTTTGCTTTTTCAAAGTCCATAGTCATCTCAACTAAGTGCAAGCGCTTTTATCCATCTCCCAAACACGCAGCCCCGCTTTGAAGCACCAGGCAGCATTTTTCTTTTTGGCCTCTGCAAGGACCAGGTAAAAGTAGAACCCCTTCTCACCATTCTCTGCATTTCCCTACAGCACAAGAAAAACAATTTATCCTTCATTTTTAAAAATTCTGATAATAAATCCAGTTTGGGGCTGGGCAATGAGTGGAGGACTCAGAGGAAGCAGAGCATATGGCAACCACTGGAGGAGCACGATTTGTACATCTGGAACAGGGGGGCCTCAAAGCACATGGGAGCAGGGATCCCTTGTTCACTTGGAAAACATTCAGTGGCTTTGAGAAAAGAAGCTTACATGTATGTTTATATGTTTATATACATGTATATATACCCATGGTCTGTCTTTCAAGGAGTTACTAATCTAATATGGAAGTGACAAATCATCAGACAAAATCATTACAGTATCCTTTGAGTAGTGCTATAAAAATTAGCCTTCCTCAGACACAGTTGTTGTTAGGTGCCATTGAGTTGCTGTCCAACTCATAGCAACACTATGTACAATAAATGAAGCCCTATTGTCATGCTTCTCCAGTATTCATAGGGTTTTCAGTGGCTGATTGATTTTTGGGAGTGGGATGTCTGTTCCTTCTCCCAAGCCTACAGCACCTGGTGGTCCCAGGTGGTTTCCCATCCAAGTACTAACCAGGTCAGACCCTGCTTAGCTTCTGAGATCTGATGGTATGGCTACAGGCATTTCTTACACACATGTTGTTGTTGTTGTTGTTAGGTACTGTGGAGTTGGGATCCTACTCACAGTGACCCTACCTACAATAGGCGAAACACTATTGTCAGTGCTTCTCTACTGTTAATAGGGTTTTCAATGGCTGATAGTTTTGGGAGTGGGTTGCCATGTCCTTCTCCCTCTTAGACACATAGGAGCAAATAAATATCCTAGAAGGTTTGCAGAAAACATATTGCAGCTATCTCAAAGAGATCTGGGACAAGCAGAGTCCAGATGGAGGGACAATTCTCACTCACCCCTGTTAATTACAGGCTTCCTGGGGAACCCAGGACACAGAAAGAACACACAGCTGCAGGGTCACCAGATCCTAGGGTCATTTACAGACTTCAAGAATCCCACTGGCATAGGAACAGGGAAAGTGACACCTGAAGTTGGACTCAGAGTAGATCAATGTGACCAAACCATACACTGATCACACTCTTGTTTACAGGGATGTTTTCTAGAGATATATTAGCACCAACTTCCTTTCTATCTCTACAACAATCCACAAGTAAAGCAGAACAAACATCTCCAAAATGTCAGTTGAACCCCAGTTTGTCCCCAGAAGGTGTTTGTCCTCCCTGAGTTGGCTTCTCACCTTCTGTTCCTGACATGCATCAGCTGAATCTGTGGTTCTCAATGTGCAGCTCCCAGTCTAGCTGCATCACCATCACTTAGGATCTTGTTACAAATACAAATTCTCTAACCACTTTCCAGACCTCCTAAATTAGAAATTCTGTGCATGGGGACCAGCAATCTGGGTTCCAACACACTCTCCAGGGATTCCAGTGCACACTGAAGTTTGAAACCCCTAAACAGTTTTTTCTTCCTTCTTTCCTTCCTCCTTCCTTCCCTGCCTCCCTTCTTTCCTTTCTTCTTCCCTCCCTCCTTCCTTTTCTGCTTTCCTCCCTCCCCACCTCCCTCCCTTTCTTCCTTCCTATCTTTCTTTCCTCCTTGTTTCCTTCCTTTCCTTGCCTTTCCTTGCCTTTCCTTTCCTTTCCTTCCTTTTCTTTCTTGCTTGCTTTCTTTTCTTTCTCTTTTGCAGTACTGATGATTGAATTCAGAGCCTCATGCAGCCTAGGGTAGGGTCTCCCTAAGTTGTGTAGGCTGCCTCTGGCCTCAAACTTGTAATCCTCCTGCCTCTGTGTCCCAAGTCATTGGGATTATAGGTATGTGCCATGGTGCCCAACTAAGACTAAACAGTTTTTGATGTCACAGAATGCAGCTCAGAATCTGAAGAGTATCCTTTAGTAAAAATTGGAAGAAAGAAAATTATTCCAGTTTTGCTATCACTTCAAAGACAAAAGAAAATGCAGATATCACTGAATGGCCTCATATTTAGATTGGGCCACATGGAGTCTTAGAAAACTATAGCACAGTGGCAAGTAGGACAGAGATGAAATTAACTGCATATCCCAGCTAGGAGAACCAGATGAGAATACCTGCACATGTTTTCAGGTGAGTGTCTGACATTTTAAGCTTACACTGTCAACTGTCATGGCCAAGGCCCAGAAACTTGGAAGAGCAGAGAGTTGTCTGTGGCATGATCCCATAGTGAGAATGAAGAAGGGCAAAAACTTTGGCTATAAATGTTGATTGCAGTGAGATCATGAGAGGCTGAGTCTTTCTTATGCATTGGGGTTTTGATCCCCTGTATCACAGGACCTCCATGTGTCTCTCAGCTTGTCATGCTGTGGGAGTTTGCATGTTGCTGTGATGCTGAAAGCTACACCACTAGTATTTCAGATACCAGCAGGGCCACTCATGGTAGACAGGTTTCAGCTGAACTTCCAGACTAAGACAGACTAAGGAGAAGGACCCAGCAGCCTACGCCTAAAACAATTAGACATTAAAAACTCTATGAATAGCAGGGAAGCACTCTCAGATACAGTGCCAGAAAATGAGACCCCAGGCTGGAAGACATTCAAGAAATGACTGAGGAAGAGTTGGCTCTTCAAAGTAGAGTCAACTTGAACAATGGGAATGGAGTAAAACCCCTGGGACCTCCATTTGCTGATGTGGCACAATTCAAAATGAGAAGAACACAGTGACTGCAACAATGGGCTCAAACAAAGATCATGGACGTGGCACAGTGCTTGGTAGTGTTTTGTTCTGTTGTACATAGGGTCACTATGCATTGGATTTCACTCAATGCCACCTAACAACATAGTACAACAGTAACATAGGAATCCACCAAAGCTGTTCTTGTTTGAACAGCATGTGTAATAAGGAGGCCTGGACTTCAAAATATCATTCTGGGGACATCAGAGTAGAACTGGTGATATCAGAGAGAAAGATGGGGGCTTATCACAAGAAGATACCACTCCAAAAAGAACTCAAACAAGGACTCCATATAAGAGATTAAAGAGGAGGAGTGGCATTACAGAGAATTTTCAGGAAGAATTTTAGGACACGGTGCCAGACTGGCTGTGGGCAGTGGGGTTAGGCAAAGTGACTCACATTTTTACTTTGAGTCTAGATGAGAAATGGTGTCACTCATCAAGGTAGGTCACACTAAGAGGAAAAGGGTTAGAAGAAGAAAACAAGTTTTATTTTAACACATAATATGGTGTCTTTGTGATAGTCACAGAGGCATGGAATGCCATTTAATTTATTTACCTGAAGGGTGGAATTCAAGGAGCAAATACAATGATGTGGTCCCACTTTTACTACTTATATCAGACAGGTGAGTTATACAGGTATTCCCCAGTCTGTAATCTCAGCTAGGGAATTAAAATGCACAGTAGAGGTGCTATCTGAATTTGGGTGTGTCTATGCAATCCAAGTTTGAAATATGAGTCAAAACTGAGCCATACTGGAAAACATTTTACATTGTTAGGACTTATTTGGGATATTATTTACTCAATGATATTCCTAGTCATCTTTTCAGATCTCGGCTGACTTGAGTCAATGTGTAACAAGTCCATCACATCACTAGCTACTAGGATTTTAAAGAATAAGAATTAGGAGACATAGCCAGTTATCTGACAACACGTGATGTGAATATCATGGAAATTAACAGAGAATCCTTTGCCATACTTTAATCAATAGTTTTTGTTGTTAGGAGACATCGAGTTGGATCTGACTCATAATGATCCTATGTACAACAGACCAAAACATTCCCTGACATTGTGCCATTCTCAACACTATGCCAGTGCTTCTCTGCTATTCATAGGACTTTTGATAGTCGATTATTTTCAGGATTGTTTCAGGAGTGAACTGCAAGGTCCCTCTCCCATTTTCTCGGTGCTGGGGATTGAACCCAGGGCCTCAGAGCATGCAGAGCAGCACTCTACCAACTGAGCTAAACCCCAGTCCTTAATCAATAATGGTAAGATGAAAAGAAGGTACCAGCCCTGACAATAATGCTGTTTCATCGATCTTTGCACACACAATGGACTCCACTTGTCTCTTCAAACCATTCACAAAGAAAATACTCATTCCTGGCATTCTGAATTCCTTCTTTCTGTTCCTGGTATGGGGAGGCTGCCAGAACTGTTTCCAGTGGTATAATGCAGTTTCAAGAAATGGGCTAGAGCCCATGCAGATGTCATGCGTTCCCAGGGGTCTAGGAGAGTCGCCCCTGGTCCTATACTGTTCTTTCTTTGTTGAAGCTGTAAAGTGAGTGAAAAATGAGGCATGTTTTAGCAGCAGGCCTCTCAGGGCAGTTATTTAATAGTTTTTTAGGTTTGTACCCTGACTTCCTTAAAGAGAATCTTCTAAAAGCACCCTGGCCACCCTGTGAATAACACTGGGTTGGCAGCATTGCAAGAATAACTAATGGTAAGAACGTAAGTAAGCATGATATCATCTGCTGATAACTCATTTGCTTTCAAGCAGCCTCAGTGTCCTCAGTCTGATCTGACTGGATCAAAGTCTTTGATGTTCACCTCTCAATGAACCAAAAGCTAACTGGGGGAGAAGCGGGGAAACAGCCTGTTCTGTTTTTTGTTTTGTTTTGGTTTTGGTACTAGGGGCCTGAACCCATTGTGCATCATTTGTAAGCATCGATCACTGAGCTGCAACCTCAGCCCCTCTTTTATTTATTTTTTATCTTCAGACAGGGTATCACTAAGTGATGCAGGCTGCCTGTGGTCTTGAACCTATGATCTTCTTGCCTCTACCTCCTGAGTTGCTGGGATTACAGGTGTGAGCCTGTGTGACTGGCTCTGCTCTGTTTTGTGAAAAGATAAAAAATACATACTACTCTTACTATTCAAATATGCCAGATAAAGAAGCACTAACTTGCAGAGATCATTATTTGGGTAAGATTGCTAAAACAAGAAGGGGCACCTGATTTTTAATGACATGATCAAATGCCTCCAAGCACTGCCTCTGAGTGGCAGAGGGTGTTTTCCAAGACATTAAGAAAAACACAAAAATAGAGCCCATTTTGTTGAGCAGGAGCATGAGTGGCCCTTTAGATCAGGAGCAGGGCCCAAAAGCTGCTCTCCCACAGTCCAGTACTTTGTACCAAACTACTGTGTGGGGACCAAAAGTTGGAAATAGGGAGGGCAAACATCTGTGTATATATGTGTGTGCAAAATGGCTGGAACATCTGCTTTCCTGGGTGTTTCAGTAAAGCTGTATTCTTACACAGTAAGAGGAAAAGTGTGAGATGCGTCGTTGACCCTGGATAAAAACATTTTAGCTTAATAACTAATGTAATGATGGTGTCAATAAAGCAGACCATTTCAACAACCAAATGGTGGACTATGAAGAAATTAGTTGGTGACTCAAAGATTGGCTGTGTTTCCTGCATATGCACACCATGTGCCCAGCTCAGCACTGGGCAATAATGGGGCACAGTGTGATCAGCACAGGTGCATGCCCTGCAGAGTGGTTGAAAGGTAGGCTTTATTTGATCAGCAACTCTACCCATGCCCTGGCCACCCAGTGATCACCCTTTGGGTAGCAATGTCAAGCAGCTAATCCTTGGTTCAGATATACTCTGAAAGGCTAGTCTGGTTATAATCCACAAGACAGAGGGACACTGGGATCCATCATCACCCTCAGACCCTTAAATCAGGCATTCTAAACCCAACCCCCAAGGTTGTGGCTTCCTTTGCTCAGTGCCAACCAAGTGCTGTCAAATGGGAAGGCCATGGCCATGTCAGATCTCTCAGCTCCTGAGAGAAGCTAACACATCAAGCATCATGTCAAACTTTGTGAGGTTTAACAGTTCATCCATGCTGTGCAAGTCAAACAAAATGCTGCTCAAGTGGGTCCACCAGACAAGGATCTTTCTTCCGATCCCTCACCAAGCTACAAGGCCTTTCACTGCAGACTCAGAAATATACACCCCCAAGTCAATGCCTGTGGGAACTGGGGCATTGTCCTTTCTCAGGAGTTGGGGAACTGAGAATGAAGAATATGTGTTCTAGGTTCCCAAAGACCATGTTATGAGTTTCAGATCAATCCTGGTGGCACAAGAATATTTGGTTGTTATCACTGTTATTTTAGGGAAACCAGTGACCCCAGGAATAGCCAAAAGTATTCTTGTCATAACAGAAGTCTATGTATCTGTGTGTCTGTGCCATGTGTGTGCAGGTGCATGGGTGGGTGGGGTAGGGGAATGTTTGCAAAAAAATCTACTGAATCCCCGAGGCTGCAGCATAGATCCCTCTCCCTTGTCAGCAACGTTCCTCCTCCTCACACACACTGTATCAATTTAAATCACAGCATATTAATTGAATTTTTATTATTTAAAGTATGTGCAAAGCATCTTATTCACGTGGCTTAAAAGAAGAGAAATTATCAGGGACAGAATTTGGTGAAGTCTGGCAGCTGGCTCTTCTTCCCTCTTCCCCCTAGGCAGCTGTCCCCAGGGTACTGGCAATGAGGGCAGCTTTACTGAAATCCTGCTCTAACGCTGAAGTCTATCACTGAAAAGGGCTCTGTTTACTTTTTCTTATAGAAAACGGCTTCAAAGGGCATTTTTTGCTTTGGTTTTACTTTGGGCAACATAAAAGGGGAGAACAAAGGGAATTCAGAACCTCTTTTTTTTCCCCTCAGGCCACTCAGTAGACAATCTAAGTTCAAAAGTGCCAGGGAAATGCTGGTCGGCTCCTCTGCATGCTCAATGCCACACTTGACATTGTAGGCCCACGTCTAAAGCTGCTTCTTCAAGCAGGACCAGGTGGGAGAAGGTCGCTTTGGAGGGCCAGGAAGGAACTTAGCTGAGGGCAAGGATAAGATATGTGTCTAAGATCCTATGGCAGGTTCATGGCTTCAACCTACCTTTCCTTTTCTGTGGAGAACAGGAGCTCCACAGTTGGACTTCCTGAAAATCCTCGCTTTCATTTATCTCTGTGATCTTGGGCAAGTTACTTAACCTCCCTGTGCTTCCATTTCCTCATTTATAAAGATAGTAACAAATACTTTGTAAGATTTCCATAAGGATTAAATGAGATGATACACTCTCCTGGTATACAATGAACACTGAAAAAAAAGTCAACTGGTTTTATTGTTATTGTGATCATTATCATATATACCAGTACTTAATATATACATTACTATACATTTCCTTGATTTGTTCTATCTCTACTTCATAAGGAAACTCCTTTAGGGAAATAGAAACTGTATGTCTAAAGAGCACTGATTTAGGAGTCAGAAAAACAAGTTTCAAGTTAACATTTTAGCTAGGCAGATGACCAGCCAGATAACCCCAGCCAAGACACTGCACCTTCCTGAGTCTCAATTCTGTCCACTGTTAAATGGTTGTTGTGAAGTTCCATGGATTATTTGTCCTTATACAATAATGCATTGTATCAGGCTTGATGTTATTGTCGTTAGGTGCTGTTGAGTCGGGTCATAGAGACCCTAAGTACTCCAGGACAAAACACTATCCAACACTGTTCCATGCACATGATCTTTTTATGTTTGAGCCCATTGTTGCAGCCACTATATTTGTTCTCATTTAGACTTGTGCCTCGTCAGCAAAAGGAGGTCCCAGGGGCTTTATTCTATTCCTATCATTAAAGACAACTCTACTTTGAGAAGGCAACTTTTTCCCAGTTTTTTCTTGGATGTCTTCCAGCCTGGGGAGAGGGTCTCATTTTCTGGCACTATATTTGACAGTGCTTCTCTGTCATTCATAGGGTTTTCAACGGCTAATTGTTTCAAGAGTGGGCCACTGGGTCCTTCTCCCTAGTCTCTCTTAGTCTAAAAGTTCAGCTGAAACCTGTCCACCATCTTGGTATCTGAAATCTCAATGGCTTAGGTTTCAGAATCACAGCAACACACAAGCCCCCACAGCATAACAAGCTGACAGACATAACAGGGATATCAGCCTTAGTTATTCCTATTCTTTCTTTTTCACTCTGACTTCACTTCTCATTTCTGATTCTTAACACAAACTGAGGACAAGGGTAAGACTATTGAGAAAGAGAGGGGAGAGGAAGTGAGGGGAAAGGAAAGGAGATGACAGGAGAGGAGAAGAGAGGAGGGAAAAAAAAGCACTGGATGATTGTTCACTTGCTCAAAAGATGGTGTGTTGATAGTTCTCACTTTACAATATTCCCCTTAATCTCCTTTCTTATGATTTTAAAGAGTTGATATGAATTCACTACTCTGACTATGAGTAAAACATTAAAGAAAAAAGGGTTAAATTGTCACAAATTTTTTGGAAAGCTACATCAGGACACTTCAGGTACCATTAAGAAGCTTATTCCCTATGACTCCATAATCCCACTCCTGGAGATTTGTTCTGAGAAGCATTTTAAAAGAAGAAAACATGATTATTAGATGAAATTGATCATTGAAGTATTATGTATAATAATGAAACACTGAAAACAAGCTGAATTTCCAACCACAAGAGGATAAGCTAGTAAATGACAGGATATGAACTTAATGAACTATGTTAAGCCCATTGGCCCTTTGGTAGCAGTGTGGAAAGGAAGAATACCAAACTTCATATAGATCATGTCTACAAATAAAGCCATTACATGAATATATTGAAGTTATACAGAATGTCTAATTTCTAATGTATTTTAAAATTTAACATTATTTTTGCAAATCAATAACATTAGAAGACTGAAATTTCTAAAGTATATAGGAATCAAGACTTTTGACCTAGGGACAAAAAGTTTGAAGGCTGACAGCTATCTGGGCCTTCCAGCAAAATGGCTAAATGTGGCTTCCCAGGGATATTTGTATCGTCATGTGCTAATTTATAATGCTTAGTAACTCTAAGAAATATCTGTATTCTAAAGGGCATCTCAACTCCCAAGATTTTCAGCCCCAAAGAGTAAGATATTGATCAAAGACTGAGATTAGAGTCAAAGTTTGAGAGTGGATGAAACAAGAGCCAGCATGTATTGAAACTCCCTTCTCTGGGGTTTCTGCTAAGTATTTGCATATCCACCCTCTCCATAACTGCTCACAGAAACCTCATGAGTCAGGCAAAGCATTAAAAATTATGTTTTCAGTAGCTCAGAAAGTACAGCTCAGAATTCCAGTATAACCACATTTTCATTTGGTGATCCTCCTTTCGATACTGTATTAACAGTCTGAAGGTCATGGAACAAGAGACTCAAACTCTAATCCAACATAAAATTTATACGGACAGTAAAACAACATGGGCAACTATATTTGGAATAGTGTTATCTGAGGGGGGAAAAAACTCACAAAATTATAATCACACTGTAATTACTATAGTGCATAATATTCTGCTAATTTAGAAAGAAACATGGGAAAAATTAAAACAGTTTTGCAAGACTGCGGAAAATTAGGAGTGATTTTTTTTCTTCTTAACTCCTTTTATTATTATAATATTGCTTTTTGCATAAAGAGGCCCATGCCATGGGCCTCTTTGATCGCACCACATTGCATGGTGTACCTTTGCCCTGTGGAGACCTAGGATGCCCTGGCTTCAGCCATAATTACATTAAAAATGAAACTGAATAAATGAATAATAATGATAACAAAAAGAGCTGTGGTAAATTAACCATAATTGTCATGATGATTAGAGCAGCTATGAATTAAGAAGGCAATTGTAATTGTAATGACCACTGTGATAATGAATTGGAAAATGAATGCATTATGCAAATGAACCTGTGAGGAAAGAGAATAGATGGCTGAAGGTGGTAGAGGGTCTGTGGGTGGAGATGGGAAATTAGAAGAGTGTTGTTCCAGCCAAGAATGGATTCCAACAGAAGCAACATCCAGAGGGCATTCTTCCATAGAGCAGCTTGGTTTAAACTACACAATACCAGACCTAGTTGAGAAGAGCAAATATGTGAGGTCCTAGGTGCCAGCTGGTGGTCAGGTGCTTCTCTAGGTAGAATGAAGACCTGAAAATGGTCAAATGAAGATGTTAAGGCTATACCCAGATCCTCTGTCCTTATGAAGGGTAGGCAGCAGCTCTGAATTCTGTGTAAAACTAATCTGAAATACAGAACTAATTCTGTAGATGGAATGAGAACTCAGATTGACTTTGTGTCTCTAGACAACAGACATGGATTTTCAGGATGTAAACTCACCAATTAATGGCCCTACAGACATATGCCATAAGGAAATGACATGAATGCACCTGCTGATAGCGGTGGTTATGAAGTACATAGACTTTGGAGACAGAGACCTGGGTCTCTATCAAGGCTGCCACTTATTAGCTATCCACAGTATATGTACAGACCCTCTTTGACTTTAGTTTTCTCACTTGTAGAACAAGGACAGATATAGAACCTACCTAAGGAAGTTCTGAGGTGATTAAATAAGATGATGGCATACTGAGTTCATAGTGCACTGTGAATGCATAGTGTAAGTTATTATACCAGTGTGCCTAGAGTGAGTAAGATCAAGTGAGGTAGCAATCCATACATCAAAATTTTATTTTAACCAGAGTAGAATACCTCTTGGTATACTGGCTTTCAGCTTTCTTTCCTGAGACTATTCATTAGAAACATGAGGTCTCTCTGTATTTTGAGGCAAGTAACCAAAGGCCAAAATAACTTGTCTGAAATGTTGACAATGAGGTCCTGTCTAGATATAATGTGAGGAAAGGAATAAAAGCATGAGGTATTTTTGGCATAGATAGAGACTCAAATGCCAAGGGAAACTCAGAGATTTCACTCTTTTGCCACCTCTATAGGATAGTAACATTCTATTTTTGATCTATGAGAAAATAAGTGGCACTTACTAGAAGTACAGGTGTTTAACAAATGTTTATTAGCTACAAAATAGCAATGGTTATTGTTAGGTGCCATCAGGTCATGTCTGATTCACAGCAACCCTCATAGGCTTTTCAGTGGCTGATTGTTTCGAGATTGCCTCAGGAGTGGATTGTCACATCCTTCACCAATTTTTGCAGTTTTGGGAATTGAATCCAGGACCTCAGAGACTGCAGAGCAGTGCTATACCAACTGAGCTAAATCCAAGCCCCCAAACAGCAACTACCTGCAAATAAATACATGCCGGTAACAATAGCTAACACTTATTGAGGACTTAGATTGTGCCAAGCAGGAGTCAATGCACTGTGTACATATCAACTCATTAATGAGGCACCCCTATGAAGGAGTGATTTCTTACCCCATTTTATAAGGGAAATTAAGTGACTTGGTCAAGGTTATAATGATGGAGTTGGGATGTAAGCCAAGCAGTCTAGCTTGAGAGTCACTACTAAGAGATAGTTCAAATATAATATTTCTAAGTTGTTAAAACGATCCTACAAAACAGGTACTCTATCTCTATTTTTTACTCAACTTTATAAATGGGGAACTTAAGCTCAGTGACACACCAAAGTTGTAAGAGGGCAAGTGTGGATGGGAATAGTCAGCTCTGTGAGGAAGAGCACTCTATTACTACAGGCACTCCTCTTATTCATAGGAGATACATTCCAAGACCCCCCAGTAGATGTCTGGAAGTTCGGATAGTGTAGAACTCTCTATACATTATGTTCTTCCTACTCACATATGCCTGTGATAAAGTTAATTTCTAAAATAAGTACAGTAAGATTAACAATGATAACACGTAGAATTGTAACAATATAGCGTAATAAAATTACTAACATCATGCTCTTGCACTTTTAGGCCAGTAAGTAAAATGAAGCTTACCTGAACACAAGCATTGTAACACCCAATAGTCAATCTGATAATAGAGTTGGCTACTAAGTGACTAGCTAGTGAGTAGGGTATACAGCCAGGACACACTAGACAGAGAGATGATTCACTCTCCTGGCTGGACAGAGTGAGATGGTGGAAGGTTTCATCACACTCCTCAGAATAACATTCAATTCAAAATTTAAAAATAGTTTACTTCTGGAATTTTCCATTTCACATTTTCATATCGCAACTGACCCTAGGTAATGGAAGCTGGGGAATGTTGAAACCATAGATGAGGGGATGACTGTAATCCAGTTTTAAAGCACCAGGATGTGGTGAAAACAAAAGGCAGGTTGACATTTATTGACTTTTGTCATTGTTTTAATTTTTTCACAGACAATGCACACTTTCATTGCCAACATCTACAGTGAATTCCTTCCTCTGCTGTTTCCACTCTACCCAAGTCCGCACACATACTCAGCCTGCCACTGGCTCAGAGAAAATGAAATGAATGGGTCACCCAGGTTTTAAGCACTAGACCCCAGATCTGAAGCCAGGCTTACCTGTTTTCCAAAAACATAATAGTATAATGTAGGGAGGCACACATTTGACCCTTCTCAATTCATTATCTCATTAGAATCACTTGGGCAACTTTAAAAAGTAGTAATGCCAAAACCCTTCCCACAGACTGATCTAATCAGAATCCCTGTGTATGAAAACTTGCATCAATATTTTAAAAGCTGATTGCAATTATTCTAAAGTGCACTCAGATGCCAGGCACAGTGGCACATACTTGTGATCCCAGCAACTCGGGAAGCAGAGGCAGGAGGATTGTGAGTTGGAGGCCAGAGGAAGCCTGTGTCACTTTAGCAAGAACTTGACTCAAAATAAAAAGTTAAAAATGGGCTGAGGGTGGAGGTCAGTGGTAGATCACTTGCAAAGTATGTGTGAGGCACTGGGTTCAACCCTTAAAGTGTTAGCAGGGAGATGCAGGAAGCACATTTGGAGAAGGGAGTGTAGGTCCAGAGGCAGGCAGGTCCTTTTCCTTCCCTGGCAGCAGACATCTGGGTTCATCTGTTTCCCCATATAAAAGAATTTATATGAGACACAGACATTATAGAGTATAGGCTAAGTTTATTAAAGATATAGGTTGTAAAGATAGGACACCTTCGAGACATGAAGGTGGGCAGTAGTAAAGGGTTACTGCTGCCCTGAGCTAAGCTCAGCTGTGATTTTTATAGTAGGGGTAGTACATTCAGGGGAAAGAAAAGAATGTTGTACACCTGGGGCCTATGCCCAGAATGGGTTAATGGAATCCCAGTGTCTTCAAAGGCCTCTGCTCAGAGGTGGGCATTTCAAAAGGTTATAGAAATCTGGACAGCTACTGGTCTTAATAAAGGGAGTAGAATCTACTTAACAATGTCCTTTTTGATTGCTGGAGGGTAGTGTATATTTCACACAGTCTTATCCTTCCTGGATGAAGGTAGGAGTGAAGTGTGATTTTAATTCTCTGCTTCCTTCTAGAAAGTATACTGTTTGTAAGGGTGTTAGCTGTCAAGGTAGTGTGGACCACTAAACCAACGCCTTTTTTCCCAAAGAAGGCTCACACTGATATTCATGGTGGCTGGGAAGCACATGGCTAGACTGGGAGTAGTTGGCCGCAGAGCCCTCTATTCTCTTTCTTCCTGCCTATTACCCTTTAAGAAAAGTACCACAATACATACACACACACACATAAAATTCACTCAGAATTGAGACCTTTAGCAATCTAGGAGAATCTCAATCTGAAATTCATTTCTTTATCTTACAAAACAATCTCTAGGTATAACTCCTATTTAGAGACAATCATGCATTGAATTACCTTCCAACCTGTGTGCCTGAATTGCTAGCCCTGAAAAAGTCCCAAGCTCGCCCAAGAAGGCTAATCGTCTGGGAATGGAGAGGGATAGATTCATATGCCAAGGAGCCCCTCTTCAAGAGCCTTCTCAGACTCTCAGAAGCAAATAAAAATACTGGCAGATCAAGTAGAAATAGCAAAATGTAAATAGGACAGAGAATTCTTTCTTCCAAAGACAGCTTAGTGCTGGCTGTAGGCATATCAAACAGTTTTAAAAGTGTGTACCCAGTCATGCTATGCCAGTCAGCCTATGCCAGTGAGACTTTTTGTGAGATTCTGGGGCCAGAAAGTTACCCTGCCCCCCCCCATCAGTCCAGATGCTGAGGCAGCCTGGATGCTAATAGGACCTTTAATGACAAACTTAATTTAGACAAAGTGAATCCTGCCCTCCCATGCAGGCATCAGAGCAGATGGCAAGACCAGACACTAGTTGGGGCTGGGCTTTGGAGTCATCGAGGCAGTATAAAAAACATATGCCTTAAATTCCTGGGCCCCTTAGAGCTCATGTGATTCAGGATCTGTAAGGATGAAGAAATTTAAGTTTAAAAAGCTCCTACAGTGTAGCCCTGATGTGCTTGGGTTTTTTTGTCAGTGTGGTGGAGGCCTTGGGCTATGGTGTAACTAGAAAAGGTTTAGAAGGCCTTTAGAGTCCATGGAGTTCTCCTATCTACTCAGCAAACACCTGAAGAGTGACTATTGAAGCAACAGCCCCTTCAAGGCAAGCAAGCATGGACTTGGAGTCCCAGGTACAGGCCAATGCAGAGAGGAGGCTCTGTATAGGTCTCACACACTAGGTAGGTAAGTCTGGGGATGGAGCCCATGTGGACACAACTGAGTAACTGCATTTCTCTAGGATACATGCCCAAGAGTGAAATTGCTACATCACACAGTAATGCTATGTTTACTTTTATAAGAAACTGAGTCACAACTGCCTCACTGCCATGGACAGACATGGGCTTTGATGTCAGGCCAGACTGGATTTCATTCTTGCCTCTGCCACTTCAGCAACTATGGATATTTGAATCATTCAGTTAATCTCCCCTAGCCTCAGGGGCTGCACCTACAAACTGAGAACTAAAAATGCCTCCCTCCTATGATTATAGTACAGATGTATTGTGCCAGGCCTCGGCTGTCTTGACCTTGAGTCTATTCCTTATCCCTTGGTTGGTCGGCTTTGTATGGTGAGGCCTGAGGCCAATGGGCTGTGTTTCTCAGCTAATCGACTTCTGGCTACCTTGACCGGTGAGAGACCCCACAGGAGACTGAAAGGTAGGAGAAAAGGGAAGCCATGACACTCTCTCCTCCTGACTCAGTGGCATCCTAGCTGTGGTTTCTCTGTCATGGCTTTGCTCTCAACAGTAATCCCATTATGGATCTAGCATCGACCATTGCCTCATTATCCCGCATTCCCCTTCATTCTCCTGCTGTTCCTCCAGCCCAGGGAGGAAACGGACATCTTATGGTTCATCTGGACCTCTTCATATTCCGAATTGCTACATCAGGTCTTTGCTCACCAATTCCCTGGGTTATGCTCCCACTCTCAAATACTTACATGGTTCCTTTTGCTTCCTTTTTTTCTCTTAATTAGATTCTTAGAATATAATGCTCCAAATACAGGGCCTAGTACTATTTATACTCAATCTTTTCACCATATCTCTTCAATTTTTGTGCTCAGCAAATAATCTGAGAAGCTAAACTTTATGAAGAAGAACCTGGCATTAGGATTGGACGAAGACAAATAACCTGCATTATGCAGATGACACAACTTTGCTTGCTGAAAGTGAAAAGGATTTGAAACATTTACTGATGAAGATCAGAGAACACAGCTTGCAGTATGGATTGCAATTCAACATCAAGAAAACAAAAATACTTGCAATTTATCAGTACTTACTTCATGATAAATGGAGAAGAGATTGAGGTTGTCCAAGACTTTGGTTTACTTGATTCTACAATCAACACCCAGGGAAGCAGAGAAATCAAAAGACACATTGTATTGGGAAAAGTTGTTGCAAAGACCTCTTTAAAGTGTTGAAAAGTAAAGATGTCACATTCAAGATGAAGGTGCTCATGATTCATGATATGGTATTTTCAGTCACATCATATGGTTGTCAAAGCTGGACATTGAATAAAGAAGACAGGAGAAGAACTGATGCTTTTGAATTATAGTGATGGAGATGCATATAGAATATTTCATGGACTACCAGAAGAACCATCCTAAAAGAAGTACAACCAGAGTGCTCCTTGGAAAAAAGGATGGCTAGACTGAATCTTTCATATTTTGGACATGTTGTCAGGAGGGACTAATCTCTAGAGAAAGAAACCATGTTTGGGAGAGTGGCAGGTCAGAAAAAAAAGGAAGACCCTCAACTAGATGGAGTGAAACAGTGGCTGTAACAATAGGATTAAACATATACTGTGGACTGCCAAAAGAACCAACAGGTACATCCTAGAACAAGTGCAACCAGAGTGCTCCTTATAAGTCAGGATGGCAGACATGCATTTTACATATTTTAGACATGTTATTAGGAGAGACCAACCCTTGAAGAAGGAAACCATGTTTGCAAGAGTGGCAGGTCAGCGAAAAAAAATGAACACCCTCAACTAGATGGATTGACACAGTGACTGCAACAATGGGCTTAAACATAAAATACATAGTATACATGGCAAATTATAGGGGAGTATTATAAAACTCCATGGTATATATGTATATATGTATGTATATATATATATATACATATATACATATACATATATACATATATATACATACATATACATACATACATATGGGAGAAGGGCCTGGCAATCCACTCCCAAGGCAATCCCGAAGCACTCAGCCATTGAAAACCCTATGAGGGTCGCTATGAGTCGGATACCGACTCGACGGCACCTAACAACAACAACATACATACATACATACATATACATACATATATACATACATACCATGGAGTTTTATTCATCCACAAAGAAGGATAAAACTATGGCATTTGCTGGGAAATGGATGGAACTAGAGATCGTAATTTTAAGGCAAATAATCCAGACCCAGAAAAACATCACATGTTTTCTCTCATGGGTGGAAGTTAGACTTCAATATACAGTATTAAAACATATAGGCTATAAAAGTAGAAGAAGCCATGTAGTGAAAGATAATTCACTAAAGAAAAGGATGAGAGGGCAAGAAGAAAAGGTAAAGAAAGGAAAGAATATATCACATATTTTGGCATTAAGGCAAAACTGTGCTCTGTGTGTGTATACATACAGATGATAGATGACAGATAGATAGATAGATAGATAGATAGATAGATAGATAGATAGATAGATAGATGTACACACAAACAAGACATGCAAGCAGAAAGGGGACCATTGATGATGGGAGAAGGGAAGGGGGTAATGCGAGGGTAATGGGTGGGGTGAACATGAGCAATGTATAATGAAATGCATGTATAGAAATGTCATAATGATACCCATTAAGTTATACAGCAAAAATTATTGATAAAAATTTGAGAAACTATGGAAGTATAACAACAATGGAGGCATGAGCAGGAAACAGAACCTCTAACATGCCTAACAAATGCACACATTTGTGCTAAGTTTGAGATGCATGGTACTGTGTGTGATGTGCGAAGGGAAGATCATGGAGGCCTTGCCCTGCAACAAGTCCTGCTTCTGCTATGATAACCACTTTAAACATCTCTTGTAGTTGCAGAAGTCAAACATGATGTGAATTTATTTTTTATTATAGGTATATGGCTGGGATTTAGCTCAGTTGGTAGAGCACCGCTCTGCAGTCTCTGAGGTCCTGAGTTTGATTCCCAGCACCGCAAAAATGGGAGAAGGATGTGGCAACCCACTCCCAAGGCAGTCCCGAAAACAATCTGCCATTGAAAACCCTATGAGAGTTGCTATGAGTCGGACATGACTCGATGGCACCTAATAACAACAACATAGGTATATATTGAGTATTACAATTTTAATACAGTTCCTTCCTTTCTTAAAATGTGTAATTTTTGGTACCCCTTTATAATGCTTACATTATGAAGTTAAATGGATAAAAAGCAATCCTAAAATACGATGCTGATTATATCATTTATCTAGTTAAGGTTATTATGCCTCTCTCACACTGAGTAGTGCAGCCTGGAGAAATCCCTTTCACTCTCTCAGCACTGGCAGAAACCAGTGGAGCCATACATTGGCACCAGATAAACCAAACTGACCAAAATAAAACCATAAAAACTTGGAAAATTAGACTTCCATTGGAACCACAGCCCACAAAAGTAAGCCAAGAGAAATAAACTAAATCTAAACCTAAACACTATGACATCCTGCTAAAACAAGAGATTTAAATAGGACCAGAGCCTACTAACATAGTAGACAAAATGTTTCAGATACAGCAAGAAGTTACCCACTTCTTCAGTAACCATACTGGAACAATTAGACATCCTTAGGCAAAACACAAAAACAATAACAAAAAGCCAAACAAAAACCCCTCAACCAAAACCTCAAAGATTATACAGAATTTATTATGGATTTACAAGTAAAACATGAAACTACAAGATGATAAACATTTTAAGAAAATAAATAGGAGAAAATATTTTATGACTTAAGACAGAGATTGAAACTAAAAAGTATAATTCAAGAGGAAAAATTGAT
Source organism: Pedetes capensis (assembly GCA_007922755.1). Classification (NCBI taxonomy): domain Eukaryota; kingdom Metazoa; phylum Chordata; class Mammalia; order Rodentia; family Pedetidae; genus Pedetes; species Pedetes capensis. The sequence continues at coordinate 84,224 of VMDO01004347.1, read as the reverse complement.
AAATTAGACCTCATCAAAATTAAAAACTTCTGTAGGAAAGCCCATGTGAAGAGGATGAAAAAGATAAGCTACAGACTGAGAGACAATATTTTCAAACCAGATATTTACAAAAACTAGTATCTAGAAAGTCTGGGATTTAGCTCAGTTGCTAGAGCGCTGCTTTGTAGTCTTTGAGGTCCCCGAGTTTGATTCCCAGCAAAGCAAATATGGGAGAAGGATGTGGCGATCCATTCTTAAGGCAATCCTGAAACAGTCAGCCATCGAAAACCCTATGAGGGTCCCTATGATTCGGACATGACGCGATGGCACCTACAACAGTATCTAGAATATATGGAGAATTCTGAAAGTTTAGCAGTTAAAAAGGCAGAGGCAAATAATTCACTTAAAAGATGGACAAAAGACATGAAGAGATATTTCTTTAGAGAGGATATATCTGTAAAAAACAAAGAAGCAGATGTTTTGCACTAATTATCAAGTCAAACTGAAACCACAGAGAGTTATCACTACACTCCTCTCTGAATGATTACAATTTTAAAAAAAGGTTAAAGCAACAAGTGCTGGTGAAGTTGTTGAGAAATCAGATCACTCTTACCTTACATTTGGGAATGTAAAATAGTTCCATTGATCTAGAAAATTTATTTGGCAGTTTCTTATAAAACTAAACATAGTGTTACTATGTGATCCAGCAATTTCACTCCTGGGTGCGTATCCTACACAAATGAAAATTTGTGCTCGTACAAAAACCTGTACACAAATGTTCATCATAGCTTTATAACTGAAAACAGGATTAAGTCAGTGTCCTTCAATGAGTGGAAGGTTAAACAGACTGTGATATATTATAAAATGCTCAGCATTAAGACCATACTGCTCAGCAATAACAAGGAATGAAGTAGTGATACACTTGGATGAAACTCCAAAGAAGTAGCGTAAGTGAAAAAAGTTAATAACCAAAAGTATTACTGTAGAATTCCAACTGTATAACATTCTCAAAATGACAATATTACAAACATAGAGAACAAACTTGTGGTTGCCAGAAGTTGAGGTAGGGAGTAACTGATCTATAGAAATTCAGAAATCTCCTTCATAAGAAGTGTCCCAAACCTGATAATTATGACTTTTGGGACCACACTTCAAAATTCCCATTTAGACAGCATCTTCATTGTAGTGCAGAGGATACTGTGGAGCAGTAGAATCAGAAGATGGATTTAAATTATGGCATCACTCCAAAGTCACTCTGTGTTACTGAGGTCAGTGTTGTCATCTGTAAAGTGGGAATCACACTTTACTCTCACAAGTTGCTGAGTGGATGAAAAAGAAAAGAGGGATCCTGTGTAGAGCTTCTGGCAGGTGACTGGACAGAGAGTAAACAATAAATGTTAGTTCCCATCTGCCTTTAGTTAATTAGTGAGTGAGAAAAAAACATGTGATAGACCAAATTATACGAAGGTCATTGGAATGCTAGCAATTTGTTTTTATAGGCTTAATATAGCCCTAGATAATGGCTTATGGATTCCTGCAAGGTCAGGCTCCACTAGACATATCTATTAAAGCATAAAGGAAGGAGTGGGTGCAACACAGCCTCAGGGACAGATGCAGGACCATTCTGGGTCAGCCTAGGCAGGTATGCTCTTTTCAGATGTCATAGATCTTGTGTAGGTCTGAAGCTGAGAGGTAGAGGCCGCTTCATGAGAAAGACTTTAAAGTTGAGTGGTGATGTCCTCTAAGAATGAAAAAGGGTTATTTCTCCCGATTCTGAGACTGTTATCTTGACAGTTAGTGTCAATAGTGGTTATGGGGCATAAATTATTGTGCCTGTCTTGCCAGGATTGAATACTGGCTCTGTGACCTACAAGCTCTATGATCTTGGACAATCACTTATTTACTTATTTTGCTTATTTTTCAACAAACAGCTACCTAGCCAATTGACTGGAATACATCCATATTTGTGCCTATTCCAAAGAAAGGGGATCCAACCAAATGCAGAAATTATCAAATGATATCATTAATATCTCACACAAGTAAAATGTTGCTAGAGATCATTCAAAAGTGAATGCAGCAGTATATTGACAGGGAGCTGACAGAAAATCAAGCCAGATTCAGAAGAGGGTGTGGAATCAGGGACATCATAACTGATGTCAGATGGATATTAGCTGAAAGTAAAGAATACCAGAAAGAAGTCTGTCTATGTTTTATTGATTATGAAAAGGTATTTGACGCTGTGGATCACAAAAGACTATGGATAACATTGTGAAGAATGGGAATACCAGAGCACTTCATTGTACTCATGAGGAATCTGTACATGGACCAAGAGACAATTGTTTGAACAGAACAAGGGAATACTGCTTGCTTTAATCTCTGTGGTATGTTGATTTCTATTCCTTTGGATATATACCCAGCCCAGAAGTGGTATAGCCATGTCATATCATAGTACTTTTAGTTTTTTGAGGACCCTCCAAACTGATTTCCATAGTAGCTGCCCCAACATGCATTCCCACCAGCAGTGTAGTAGAGTGCCTTTATCCCTTCATCTTACTAGCACTGGTTGTTGTTTAATCTGTTGATGCTGGCCATCCTCACTGAGGGAGATGGTATCTCAATGTAGCTTTGATGTGAATTTCCCTAATGGTTAAGGATGCTGAACATTTTTTCATATGACTGTTGGTCATTCATATTGAGAAGTCTCTGTTCAGTTCTTTTGCCAAGTTTTTTTTTTTACCAGAAACTTTGTTTTTTCGGTTTTTAGTCTTTTAAGTACCTATATATATTCTAGATATTAATCCTCTGTCTGAAGTGTAGCTGGCAAAGGTTTTCTCCCATTCTGGAGGATGTCCCTTGACTCTGACAATTGTGTGTCCTTTGCTGTGTAAAAGCTTTTTAATTCCACACAATCCCATTTGTTAATGCCTGCTATTGTTTCCCACACTTTGGGGGTACTATTCAGAAAGTCCTTGCCAATCCCTATGTCTTGAAGTGCTTTGCCTATATTTTCCCCTTTTTTTGTTGTTAGGTGCCATGGAGTCAGTGTCTCACTCATAGCAACCATATGTACCACAGATGAAGCACTCCCTGACACACTACCATGCCTGGCACTATTGCCAGTGCATCTCTGCTATTCATAGGCTTTTCAATGGCAGATTGTTTTGGGGAGTGGGATTCTCAGTCATTCTCCTAAGCCTACAGCACCCAGTATTCCCAGGGAGTTTCCCATCCAAGTACTAACCAGACCTGACCCTGCTTAGCTTCCAACATCTGACGGGATCAGATGTCAGGGTGGTATGGCTGCAGGCATGTTTTCCTTTAGCAGAGTTTCATGTTTTATGTTATGGTCTTTGATCCATTTTGAACCAATTATTATACAAAGTAAGAGACAGGAATCTAGTTTTAGTGTTCCACATAATGATATCCAGTTCTCCCAGCACCATTTGTTGAAGAAGGTATCTTTTCTCCAACTTATATTTTTAGCACCTTTGTCAAATATCAGGTGGGTGTAGCTGCATGGGTTTATTTCTGCATCCTCTATTCTGTTCCATTGGGCTACAGATCTGTTTTTGTGCAGGTACCATGCTGTTTTTGTTACTATGGCTTTATAGTATAATTTGAAATCAGGAATTGTGTTGTCCCCCGCATTGTTCTTTCTCCTCAGGGATGCTTGAATGAATTTGGGTAATTTGTGCTTCCATATGAATTTTAGGATCGTTTTCTCTGTTTTTGTGAAGAATGTCATTGGGAACTTGGTGGAGATTGCATTAAATCTGTAGATTGCTTTCAGTAAATGGTCATTTTCACAATATTAATCCTTCCAACCCATGAGCATGGAATATTTTTCCAAATTCTGATGTCTTCTTCAGTTTATTTCTTTAATGTTTTAAAGTTTTTATTGTAGAGGTCTTTCACTTCCTTACTGAGGATTATTCCAACATATTTTGTTTTGAATCTATTGTGAATGGGATTGTTTTGCTGGTTTCTTTCTCCACCAGGCCATTAATGGTATACAGAAAAGCTACTGAACTTTATACGTGGATATTGTATCCTGCTATTTTACTGAAAGTGTTTCTCAGCTCTAAGAGTTTTCTGGTGGAGTCTTTATGGTCTTTTAAGTATAAGATCATATCATCTATAAATAGAGGTAATTTGACTTCTTCCTATTTGGATCCCTTTTAGTTCTTTCTCTTTTCTTATTACTGTGGCTAATAGTTCAATTACTACATTGAATAGCAGTGGAGACAATGGACACCCTTTTCTTATTCTTGATTTTAGGAAAAATGTTTTCAATTTTTCCCCATTTAATAAGATGTTGGTGATAGGTTTCTCATACATAGCTTTTACTATGTTGAGGTATGCTCCTTCAATTCCTAGTTTCTTCAGGGCTTTTATCATAAAAGGATGCTGAATTTTGATGTAGGCCTTTTCTGCATCTACTGATAGGATCATGTGAGTCCTATTTCTGAGCCTATTTATATGCTGTATTATGCTTATTTTCTTCCATATGTTGAACCAGCCTTGCATCCCTGAAATGAAACTAATTTGATCATAGTGTATGATCTTTTTAACGTATTGTCAAAGTTGATTTGCAAGTATTTTATTAAGGATCTTTGCATCTAGGTTCATCAGAGAAATTGGTCTGTAGTTTTCCCTTTTTGATGTGTCCTTATCTGGTTTTGGCATTAGAATAATCCTGGCTCCATAGGAGGAGCGTGATAGTGTTCCTTCCATTGTATTTTAGGGAACAGTTTGAGGAGAATTGAAGTTACTTCTTTTTTAAAGGTCTTATAGAATTCAGCAGTGAATCCATCTGGTCCTGGGCTTTTCTTTGTCAAGAAACTTTGTTACTGCTTTGATATTGCTGCTCATTATAGGTCTGTTTAAATTGTTTGTATCCTGGTGACTTAATTTTGGCAGGTCATATATGTCAAGGAATTAATTCATCTAAGTTTTCCAGTTTTTTGGAATATAATTTTTGAAGATATTCCCTAATGATTCTCTGGATCTCATTGGTATTTGTTGTAATGTTCTTTTTCTTAACTGGAGTCTTTTCTACCTTCCCTTTAGTTAGTTTACCTAAGGGTCTGGAAGTCTTGCTTATATTTTCAAAGAACCAGCACTTTGTTTTATCAAATCTTTTTGTTGTTCTTTTAGTCTTCATTTCATTCATTTCTTATGATCTTTATTTTTTCTTTCCATTTATTGGTTTGGGGGTTCCTCTTTTTCTGAGAATTTTGGGTGCATCATTAAATTATTTGAGCCCCCCTTGATTTTTTAATGTGGGTACTCAGAGCTATAAAATTCCCTCTTAGAACTGTCTTTGCTGTATCCCAAAGGTTCTGGTATATTGTGTTTTCATTTTCATTTGGTTCTAACAATTTTTTAATTTCCTGTCAGATTTCTTCAAGTATCCATGATTATTTAAGAGTGTATTGTTCATCTTCCATATTCATATAGTTTCTGTACTTTCTCTTAATACTCATTTCTAGTTTTATTCCATTATATCATGATAATATATATGAAATTATTATGATTTTTCTGTATTTGTTAAGATTCAATTCATGCCCTAAACTGTGATCTATTTTAGAGAAAGTTCCATAGGCTACTGAGAAGAATGTGTATTCTGTAGATTTTGTGTGAAATATTCTGTAGATGTTTATTAAGTTCATAATGATCTATTGTGGTATTTAACTCTAAATTTCCTTGTTGATTTTTTGTCTGAATGTTCTATCTATTGATTAGAGTGTGGTACTGCAGTCACCCACTATTATTATATCTGGACCTATCTGTTCCTTTAAGACTAGTACTTTTTTTTAAAATGACATTGGGTGCACTGATGTTTGGTGCATATATATTTTCAAATGTTATGCTTTTTTATTGTTCATTTTATTAATATGTAGTGACCTTCTTTGTCTTTTGGACTAGTTTTAACCTGAAGTCTACTTTGATATAAGGATGGCTACTTCTTATTTAGTCTTCCATTTGCATTGTATATCAATTTCCATCCTTTCACTTTCACTCTGTGGTATCTTTGCCAGTGAGATGTGTTTCTTGCCAACAATAAATTGTTGGGTCTTGCATTTTAATCCTGTCTGCTAATCTGTGTCTTTTAATTGGAATGTTAAGACCATTTACATTTAGAGTTATTATTGAGAAATATTTGTGAGTTCTTGTAATTGTGTTGGGTGTTTTCTTGGTTGATTCATATACTATTAATCCATTTCTTTCTCCCTTATTTATATTCAGGGTTTGCTGGATTTTTGAGCTAGACATAATTGATTCTTTCCTAGTTCTCTTTAGTTTGTTTGTTCCTCCCATAAGTTTATTCTTTCCTGTACTCTCATGGTGGACACTGTCTCTGTTCCTCCTATGTGCTTTTATTGTTGTTGTTAAGTGCCCTTGAGTCAGTTTCCAACTCAAAACGACCCTATATACAACAGGCGAAACACTATTGTCAGTGCTTCTCTGCTGTTCATAAAGTTTTCAATGGGGGATTGGTTTTTGGGAGTGGGTTGCTGGGTCCATCTCCTAAGCCTACAGCCCCTGGTGTTCCCAAGCAGTCTCCCATCTAAGTACTAACCAGGCCCAACCCTGCTTAGCTTCTGAGATCTGACAGGATCAGATGCCACAGGGCTATGGCTACAGGCCTCCTATGTGTAGAATTCCTTTAATTATCTTCTGCAATGCTGACTTGGTGGTGATGTTTTGCTTTGGTGAGTACTTGTCTTGGAATGTCTTCATTTCTGCATCAATTTTAAATGATAACTTTGATGGGTATAATAATCTTGGTTGGCAACTATTTACTTTTAGGGCTTGAAATATGTCATTGCAAGCTTTCCTAGATTTTAGAGTTTGTATTGAGAGGTCTCATGTAATTGTGCTGTGTTTTCTTTTGTAGGTGAGTTGGTGTTTTCCTCTTGAAGACTTTAAAATTGCTTCTTTGTTCTGTAATCTTTATATTTCAATTATTATGTACTATACGGAGTTTCTTTTCTGGTCATGTTAGTTTGGTGTTCTGAATGCCTCTTGTGGGTGGATATTGATTTCTTTCCCTTGATTTGGGAAATTTTCTGCTATAATTTCACTGAATAAGTTTTCTATGCCTTTAGTTTTTATCTCAGCTCCTTCTTCTACCCCATGTATTCTTAGGTTTTGTTTTGTGGTAATGTCCCAGAGTTCTTGAAAATTGTGGTCAGTTTCTTTAATGTTTTTCTTTGTTGGTATCTGAATGTGGTATTTCCTCAATCTTATCTTCCATCCCTAACAATCTATCTTCTGCTCCTTCTAGTCTACTGGTTATGGGTTTCATTCTCTTTTTTCATTTGATTTATTGAGTTCTTCATTTCCAACATTTCCGTTTGTTCTCAAAAGCTCAATTTCCTTGCTGAATTTCTCATCCATTTTACTGACTTTGTCTTCTAATTTAATGACTTCCTGACCTAGGTCCTACATTTCCTTACTTCATTCATTTGCTTGTTTATGTCCTCTCTCTGAAGTCATTGATCATTTTTGCAAGTAGACTTTTAAATTCTTTGGCTGACATTTCAACTATTTCATTATCTTTGGATTCAGTGATTAAAGAATCATGGTCTTTTGGAGGACATGCAATTGCTTTTTCCTGTTTCTTTTGTTGTTGATTTGCAATTTGCACATCTGAAGGGGTGTGTATCACTTCCTATTTTATTTGGGGGTGTTCTTAGTGAGTGGCTTTCTCTTGAGATCACAATCTCCAGTGCTACTCCCACAAAGAAAGACAAACCACTATAACAGGTACAATATCCGACCAAACCAGATATAGAAATACAATTAAAATCACTTAAAGCCAAGTACTGTACCATAATGCCTATACCACAAAGAATGACCATAATAATATAGAGTAAGCTATGAGGTTGTAAAATATTTAGAGTGAAGGTATAAATAGTATTACTTTGAAGTAAGGGGGGGGAAGAAAAAGAGGAGACAGGAGGATGACTCAAATGTGAAGTAAAAGAAAAGAAAAGGAAGAACTAAAAAGGAAATGACTGTTAGGAAGAGGAAGGAAAAGGAGAAAACGATTTTTTAAAAGATCACATGATAAGGAAGAAGATATTTAAAGAATTAGGTAAACATAAGCAGAGTAATAAGTAGTAAGCCTAAGATAATAAACAAGAGGGATAAACAGGGAGAAAAAGATTTTAAAAAGAGAGAGAGAAGGTAAAAATTATATTAGAAAAAAAGAGAAATGAGAAAGTTAAAATTAACTGTGAAAACAAGGAAGAATAGAACAAGAGAAAAAAATGAACCAGTCATCAACTTGCTCCCCTGAAACTCCATATCTCTGGGAGCTGAATCAAAAGGATCTTGAGCCTCAGGCCTGAAGTGGCCTATGCAATTCAATTTGATCCCATCTCCTAGCAAAAATAAGAAAAAGGCTGTGGGTACTGCACAGTTACACAGCACTTACCCTGTGCGAATTCCTGGGCTTAATCCCCAACACACTAAGAAGAAGATAAAGAGGAAGAGGAAGAGGAGAAAGAGGAGGAGGAGGTGAGGAAGAGGTGGAAAAGGAGAAGAAAGGGAAGGAGGAGGAAAAATTACTGGAGGGTCTTTCTGTGGCTTCTAATATTGGGGTCAGTTAGGTAGAGGTGGTAGTTAGTTGAGGATGGAGTCTTTTTTTAATCTTACAGTCTCTATAGTTTCCCTCTGGAGATGGAGTTGGCTCCTCTCCTTGTGGTGTGGGGCTTGGTTTTCAGCAACTTTTTCAAGCTTCTTGCTGCCTGCACATCTCAGCATGTCAGCATCCCACCTTCTCCCTCGCTGTAACTGCTTGGTCCCGCTGGGGTTGTGGCAGGTCACCCCCAGGCTCCCCACTGGTGATAATTCTTTGTTTATAGGCCTCCCATGTAGCTCAGTCTCATAACAATAGGTTCCCTCTCAAGATGGTGCCAGGTCATGGCCCTCTGAGACATGGAGCATGGGAAAGAGAGTCAGTTCTCCAATACTGAACTCCACAGTCAGGAAGAGCCACTGTCTTACCAAATCTCCAAAAGAGTTCAAGGACTTCAAGGACTGTGGGCTTGTCCTGTGGGGCTGCCATTGTGATAGCCAGGGCTTTCTGGCTTACCTCTTTGGGTGAGGATTCCATTTCCCCTTCCCTAAGGGAGCCATGGCTGGACATGTGTCCTGCTCAGGCCTATTCTGCCACATGGGATCACCTCACAATCTCCTTTGTGGTTTCTGTGCTTTTCCAGACCTTCTTTCTTTGGAAAAGAGTCCATTCCCTCCTATTCTAACTTCTTTGTTTTACCATATCATATGGAGGTCACCTTTAATCACCATCTTAAACCCCATTCTCAAATTTTAAATACCACTTCAGAAGGGTCTTGGGTACATCAAAGAACAACCATGCTTCTGCCATTTGCTTTGTTCTTCCTGTTGCATGATGTTGCTACTATTCATTTGATTAATACTATCTTCTTAGAGAATGTAATACCACACATTGCTATAGTGATTCAATTCAACTTTGAAAAGTAATACATAGACAACAACCCTTCAAATATGTACACATTATTGCCACCACTGTTATTCTATTATAATCCTTTTATATAAACACTGAGTAACATCATCTTTAAAAGTTCTTATGTTCTTTTAACCCCTGGGTTACACCCAGAGGAAAACAGCTGAGAAGATGAGAAATTGGGAAGTTAACATTGGTGTTTCTGTCACATTTTGTTTTTAAAAATTCAGCTGGTAAGTTCCTTTTATCTTGCCTTTCTTGCCCCTTTAACATTCCAGGAAGGAGTTTGTGAAGAAAATTATGATTTCAAGGGCAGAAGAGTCCTACTTTTGAATGCATTAACCCAGCTCAGGAGTTTGAACTGTGAGCACCAATTCCCCTTTTCAAAGTGCTATGAAATGAGAGTTTATATTTTAATTATGAATAACTTAATTTTAAGAACATAAGAATATTAAGTCAAAATATTAACTCTAGGCCTTTCTCCAATGAAATAGCTAAATATATAAGCACCATCAGCATTCGGAATCTTCCCATAAGCATGAAGCAAAGGACACAGAGGCCCTCCATCCTGCCACGTCACAGGAGTGCCCTTCACACTGTTTGTTGTTGTTGTTGTTAGGTGCCGTCGAGTTGGTATCTGACTCATAGCGACCCATGTAGGGTTTTTAATGGCTGACTTTTGGGATTGCCTTGGGAGTGGATTGCCAGGCCCTTCTCCCATTTTTGTGGTGCTAGGAATTGAACTCAGGACCTCAGAGACTACAGCGCAGCGTTCTACCAACTGAGCTAAATCTCAGCCCTTCACACTGTTTAGCCCCAGCAAACTCATTGCACTAGTTTATAAGGTCCTTTCTTAGCCTGGGCTTTTCCCGTGAGACAACACTTTCCTGACATAGCAGGGTTTTGCTTTATACAGGCTGCAAAAACCATAGTTCGTCTCTCACTGCTCTAGACTCAAGATTTTTTTCCCCAGTTTTGGGAAAATCCTGTCATTTATCTTCATATACTAGGCCCTGGAGCAGATGATGGGCTCCAACTCTGATTTTGTAATTTATCATGTAGGTATGCCTTGGAATAAGCCTCTCTCTCTCTCTCTCTCTCTCTCTCTCTCTCTCTCTCTCTCTCTCTCTGATAGTTGCTTGTTATGGTTTGGATCCAATGTCCTCCAAAAGCTATGTGCCTATGTGCCACAGAATTGGTGGCTAGCCCATGCTACTGCGGGGAGGTGGTGTAAGCTTTAGTAGGTAGGACTTAGTTGGAGGAAGTAGATCATTGGAGACACACTTTTGAGGGAGATATGGGGACTCTTGCCTCTCCCCCCCCCCTCTCTCTCTCTCTCTGCTACTGGCCACCAGGAGGTGAGCACTGTCTTCATACTGTCACCACCATGATATTCTGCTTCACATCAGGCCCAAAGCAATGGAGGCAGTTGACCTCAGATTGAACCCCCTGAAACCGTCAGACAAGATAAATCTTTCCTCCTTTAAGTTATTTATATCATATCAGGTATTTTATCACAATGATAGACAGCTGGCTAATACAGTGTGTCCATTTTGTCATCCACAAAATGGGAACAAAAAACAGAACCTACTTCACAGGATACTAGGAGGATTAAGTAAACTATGTTTATAAAAGCCCCCTGCTCAGGATCTAGCATTTGATCATATCCAATATTGTCATCTTCATCATCAACATTCAGACAAATTATACTGGCCTTCAGTCACCTGCCTCAGATATAGGAAGACATCACGTTTCTAATGAATAATCTCAGGAAAGGAAGCTGAAAGGCAGTGTGCCAACAGATGTGCAATTCTGGTTAAAATCAAGTTTTGATATATGAATTGCTACATCACTTAATCTTACTCACTCTAAGAACACCAGTATAATAACTTACAGTATTTAGCACTCACAGTGCACTATGTATGCAACATGCATCATCTCATTTAATTTGCATCAGAACACCCTTAGGTAGGTTCTATATCTGTACTTGTTCTACAGGTAAGAAAACTAAGGCCAAAGAGGGTATCATTCTTATGTCTAGGGCCACTCCCTTTCTTCACCACCAGAACACCTTAAATTCCTCCATGGCTGAGGAGGTTGAAAACCAAAGTCAAGAAGAGCTGACTCTTCCAGGTCATATTTGCCCTTTGCACAACTATATCTCCTAAGCTAGAAAGCTAGACCCTGCTACCCACTGGGGAAAATAGAGAAAAATAAAATTATAAATCACTATCTGCAAAGATTACCCTGCTGATCATGGTGGTGATTTCATGACTGCATACATTTGTCAAATATCATAGAATGGTGTACTTAAAATAGGTGAACTTTATTATCCGCAAATTATACTTCCGTAAAGCTGACAAAAAAATTGTTCTGATACATGAATAACATTCATTGGCAGAAATTATTTGAGGAGCAATACCTTGGGTGTAAATTTTTTAAATGGAAGAAATTGCCATTCTAGCATGTCTTAGCTCCTCCAAATGCCTCCACTATGAGATAAAGCCAAAGCTTTTAATCATAAATTACTCGCTGCCTTGGGTAGTGAAAAATGATGTTTCTTTCTATGTATTCAGCAAAAAAAAAGGCAGAAAACAAAGCCTTCCAGCCCTAAAAATTTGTCCTCATAGCCCAGGATCATGAAAAAAAATAATCACAACTTCTGTCTTTTCAGTACTTGACACATCATTACAGAGTACCTTGTTTGATCACCTTGAAGGCCCAATATCAGCAAGGCAAGAACTTCCCCCACTTGTTACATGAGATACTGATGTCCAGAATGAGAAGGTGACTTTTTCAAGCTCATACAGAGGGGAAGTATTATAGTCAAGCCTTGAGCCCTCCTGTTTTGTAGTTAAGTATCATGTTTTATTTGCTATATCATTGGGCACAACGATATATTTTAAGGCACTACAGTTGGCTACATTTACCTCCAGGGTCTAGAGGTACAAATTCCTATTATGAAATAGGATTCTGTTGGTCCCAGTCTAGAGCCTGTGTTGGGATCCTGCAGTGAATGCCATATTGTTATCACGCTGGCCTCACAGGAACAGATGGAGAGAAAATACACAATGTTCTTCCTCCTGCTCCCATTGTCCTGATCCACATGAACTGTGGTGAAGCAAAAGGAAAATGAAAAGGTAGCAGTTTACCCAAGCATCCAGTTGCCATCTGGTCTTATTTGGGAATCTGGGAATTATTTTTTATGTAATCATTACTATATAGAATTGGTGGCAGCCCCGAAAAGAGATTTTTGCTTTGGCTTAAGGAGTCAGACAGTTTCAGAAGAAAATTTCGTCATCTCTTTGTTTCCTGGCCCAGCAATTAGGAGTTTCTTCTGGAGATTAAACGATGTACTGATGTATTCTATGCACAGAGGAGACAGCAAGGGTTGCCTGGAACCTCAAGAAAGAAAAGGAAAAAAATGAAATAGTGATGGATGAGTTTTCCACCTGCAAGAGTGACCCAGCTAGTATTGCAAAGGGGAATCTGAAGAAACCTGTGAGGAACCAAGTTTAATCTTTGAACTTCGAAGACAATCTCCAGGGGCAATGATGGAACAAGCTATACCTTGGAATGCTGCAGCCTCCTTGGGATAGTTTGCCAGTGCTGCCAAAACTGAGTGCCGCAGACCAGGTGGCTTAACAACAGAAATTTATGCTATTGGGATTTTGGAGTCTGGAAGTCCAATATCAAGGAGTCAGCAAGATATCTTCTGACCTTTCTCCTCCGCTTGCTGATGATTACCATCTACTTAACTCTTCACATGCCCCTTTGTACCTGTCCAGGGCCAAATTTCCTTTAGATCCACCCTAAAAACCTCGTTTTAACTTAAGGACCTCTTTAAAAACCTTATACAGTCATATTCTGAGATACAGGGGATTACAACTTCAACATATTAATTTGGAGATGGGCTGGGGTGGGGCACAATTCAATGCACCACATTCTTTAAATGTATTGTCTCTTGGGCAGAGACTTGTCACTTTCAAATCTATTTCTAATCTTTACCCTGCTCTATTTTGTGTTGCAGAAAACTGCATTTCCCAGGTTCCCTTGCCCACTGGCTCTAGGTAGGTGGAAGAAACGAGGTAAAAGAAGAGGAGGAGCCAGCCCAATTCTCTCCGTGCTTGGCCAGCCTCTCTGAAGATGGCTGGCCTTCCTCCATTGTCCCAGCACCTACTAGAAAGTTCTTCTTTCTTTTTGGGCAGTTCCCATAGGGCTATAGCCCCTGTGAGACAGTGCTGCTGTTTGGATGCTACTGGCCCATCTCCTGCCTTTATTTTTCCATCCCTAATGGTGGTAGTAGCTCAGGACCTTCTCCTTGGCTTCTCAGCTCTCTATCACCTGGCTTACTAATGCCACTAACTTCCTTCTTTCTGAAAAACTTAGACGATCTTCCACATTACTGTTGTTCTTAAGTACCACCAAATCACTTTTGACTCATAGGGACTCTAAGTATAGCAGAATGAAACAGTACTCTACACTGTGCTGTGGACATAATATTTTTATGTTTGAGCCCATTGTGGCAGCCACTATGTTCCTTCTCATTTTGAGTTGTGCCACATCAGCAAATGGAGGTCTCAGGGGCTTTACTCCATTCCTGTCATTAAGATTGACTCTACTTTGAGGAGGCAACTCTTCCCCAGTCATTTCTTGGATGCCTTCCAGCTGGAAGCCCCATTTTCTGACACTATAACTGACAGTGCTTCTCTGCTATTCATAGGGTTTTCAATGGCTAATTGTTTTGGGAATGGGCTGCCAGGTCCTTCTCCCTAGTCTGTCTTAGTCTGAAAGATCAGCTGAAACCTGTCCACCATGGGTGGCTCTTTTGGTATCTGAAATACCAATGGCATAGCTTTCAGCATCACAGCAACATGCAAACACCCACAGATGAGAAGCTGACAGACACATGGTGGTCAGTGTTACTACTGGACTCCAAATGCTACATACTCAATCTGAGATAGATGTTTCTAACAAAAGGCAAAAAATAAAGTTCAGCCTAGAGTTTTAAAACACAAAAGAGTGCCTACTATAAGACAATAAAATAAGTAACAAAACCCACACTTTGTCTCTACCTATAGGGTCCTTTTCTAGGTGAGGTGACAGATGCTAATAAACACAAAGACCAACCATAAACACACACAGTCAATTCACTGAGAAAGATTAATTTTTAAGGTCCTCCACTATTAAGCAGGTTAGTTAGCTTTTACTGAACCAAAGGAGGAGGCAGAGGACTAAAATCAGTCCAGCATTTAGCCACGAAGGATGATACCGACTGTGTGAGACTCACCACTCCCAGAAAAATGAAAAGAACATTCTTCAGCAGAGCCTGCTGCCTTATCAAGATCACTACTATCCAGATTCCCAACCTTTCTTGAAATGTCCACCCTTGGGCCTATTCCTCAGAAGGCACTGGGGAGTCTATCACCCCAGGAATGTTCTTTTCCTTCTCCAAGGGCTCTAACTCTACCACAATCACACTTAAATTTGGGTCTGGGTAGTAGCCTTTTCCTACTGCCAACCTTCAGATCTCAAAGGTGTACTCTTCTTTAATTAATCTAGCCTATATTATCCAATGTAATTCTTGTGTAAATTCTTTTATGCACTGAACACAAACAAACCAAGGTAATATCTTTTCACCTGGAAAGTACTTGCTGTCAGCTCCCAGACCTGCCAGATCTACCGACCTGCCTTCCAGGAACTACCACCTGCACTGGCCTCTTCCAAGGCCTGAAGAGACACCCAGCTGTGTTTATATCACCACATATTTTTTAAAATAATTTAAAGGAGCATATTTTTGCACTGCTGTTCTTAAAGGTTTCAAGTTTGCAAAAGCTTCCAGGGCAGAGAACTTTCAACTGTGCCTGTTACAATCATTTCAGAAGGGATAGGCAGATGCTCAGCCCTCTAGAAGCAGATATTTGTATCTGATTGAGGACCTCAATCTTTTCTCTTGGCCCTTGAGTCATAGACATTCTTATTATGGACTGGAATTGGCTCCTAGCCATGTTCATTCTTATTCATGAACAATATACCTAGACAACAGTATGCAGTTAGGTATAAGCTCTAAGATCAGGTTGCCTCAATTATAGTCTCAGCTCCACTTCCTATTATTGTATGACCTTGAGCCTCAAATTTTTCTTTTTCTTTCTTTCTTTTTCTTTCTGTCTTTTTTTTTTCAGTACTAAGGGGTTGAACCTAGGACCTCATGCTTGCTAGGAAAGTGCTCTGCCACTGAGATATAGCCCCTTTATTTTTTGAGACAGGATCTCATTAGTTAGTGTAGGTTACCTTTGGCCTTGAATTTATAATCCTCCTGCCTCAGCTTCCTAAATCACTGGGATTATAGGTGCATGCCATGGTGCCAGCTTGGATTTTTCATATATTAAGTGGAAAGGGTAGTAACAGCTAGCACATAGAGTTGTTTTTAAGATGTAGTGTGATGATGGAGGAGTAGGATTTAAAGGGTGCCTAGCTGAAGGTTAGCTCAGTTTGTAGAGTGCTTCTCTGCACTCTCTTAGGACCCAGGTTCAATCCCCAGTACTGCAAAAATGGGAAATGAATGTGCAATCCACTCCTGAAACAATCAGCCACTGAAAATCCCATGAGGGTCGCTATGAGTTAAATCCAACTCCACAGCACTTAACAACAGAAGCCATTATGTAGTAAGTGCTACCTAAACATTAGACATTGTGAATGTCATTAATAAGGACTTAATCTTTGAATTCCTGAGTCTCCCTTCACATCTCAATGTTGCTTTGCCTAGATTTATTCAGCCCCCACTTGTACAACTTCCTGCCTTGAGATGGTAAAGAAACTGCATCACCTCTACCAGGGGTGCCCTAACTCATTTGGAATTTGAGCTTACAAAGAACATCCCTAGAATGGACAGTGAAAGTTTCTCTCCAAACCACTGCTACAAAGGCTATATATCTCCCCTGGATTACTCTTGACCCTCTTAGCCAGGTACATCACTGCTCTCAAAAGGTGGGACATTAACCCTTAGTTTCCAGAAGCATCCTCTTCTTGGTCCAAAGCAGTAAACAACAAAACTTGCTTAGCGAGAAGCTAATGCCAGACCCTCCTTCCATTTTCTTATGAACTCTCTTTCTCCTTTACATACCAGACCTCCAGAGCTCCTATGTCATCTGATATCTGCAGACTCATCCAAGACACCTTCCCAAAAGTTCCAGCTTTATGCTTTCTACCACAGTGCCCTCACTCTTCCCAAAATTCCCAACTACTCACGGTGCATCTTTATTATTGTTACTACAAGGAAAGAAAACTGATATAAGTTGGGAACTAATGACAGCTCCATTCACATTTTCATAAGGTTTTCTTTGTTTAAATAAGCATATTATGTAGTAGTCAGGAGCTACAGAAAGAAATAAGGAATAATATAGTGAAGATCTGTACCCTAGCACTTAGTTCTTTTTTAAGACCCTGTCTCCAAAAAAAGTCCTTCTCTAATTCAAAATCAGAATCATTATATGCCCTTTTCTGTTTACTTCTTTTTCTCTTGACTATGGATCACATTTTCTTGTTTTTCTTGCATGCCCAGCAATTTTTTTAACATACTAGATCTTTTACAGGATACATTGTAGACACTGGATTTTGTCATATTCTTCTGAAAAGGATTGATTTTTGTTCCAGAAAACAGTCAAATAACTGGCTGACATTCTCATTTTATGGGACCTAGATTTTATCCTTTGTTATGCTGGATCTGTTTTAATATTCCCTTCATTTGAAGTCCAGTTTCTTAGACCAGAGATATGGTAGAATTTCAATGGAATGTGCATAGTGTTTACCAAGTATAGTAACTTGGAAGAACTAAAACTCTCATGTCTGCCTCCTCCTCATTAGGCAGAAAATGGAAATTCTCTTTAAACTTGTCAACTTTCCAGCTGTTGCTCTCTGCTGAGACCCTTGGAATCTTCTCTGTGCATATGTAGTACACAGTCCTAGAATAGAGACAGGTGGTGTTGTCAGGTCCAGGCACCAGAGTTTCGCCAGAGTTTTTATCCATATTTCAGGGCTCCTCACTGAGGTTTAACTTAGTTGGTAGAGTGCTGCTCTGCACTCTCTGAGGCCCTGGGTTTGATCCCCAGCACCACAAAAATGGGAGAAAGACAAGGACATGGTAATCTACTCCTGAAGCAGTCCCTAAACAATCAGCAATTGACATCCCTATGAATAGCAGAGAAGCACTGACATGGTGCCTGGCATGGTCCACTATCAGTGAATGTTTCATTCCATTGTACATAGGGTTACTATGAGTCAGACCCAATTCAAAGGCACCTAACAACAATACCCCTCTCTATTCTAGGATATCTTCCCTTGTTTTCTACCTTCTCTGGTGACTCTGAATTCTGCCTTGCAACATGTCATGCCAGTAACACCACACCTTTCTGGTTCAGTTCTAGTTATTTCATAACATATGGACTAAGAGACCCCAAAAGAATAGCCATACCCAGGTATATTTCATCCATGACAGTTTCCTTCTTTCAGGAATTAGATCCTCTCCAATTTCTGCCTACTTTGGTCACTCTGAGTGACTTCAAATTTTCTTTTAACATTTGCCTAAAAGTTTCTAAATATTGGCAGAGGAAGTATTAGCTGATCTTTGCTACTCTACAATACCAGAACTGGATCAGAAGTTACCTTTTAAAAAAATTTTAAATAGGCTTTAAATGATGCAATAACAGTTCTTTTTCTCATCTTGGACATTAAGGACATGTTACAACCAGCTATGCAAGAAAGTTTTAGTTATTTCAATAACATGGAAACAGCCTCACAAAAATACAGTTTGTATTTCCCTGGTAAGTAGGGGCTGCCTGCTGGGTTTACCTCAGTTGACAGAGTGCTTGCTTTGCATGCTCTGAAGCCCTAGGTTCAATCCCGAACACTGCAAAAAATGAGAGAAGGACGCAGCAACCCACTCCTGAAACAATCAGCCACAGAAAACCCCATGGATAGCAGAGAAGCACTATCAGGTATAGTGCCTATTTAGTTCTATCATACATACAGTCATTATGAGTCAGACCCCACTCAACGGCACCTAACAACAACAACAACAACAACAACAACAACAACAGGGGCTTCCTGGCAGGAGCTAACCTCTTCCAGTAACTTTTTGCATCATTAGTCAAATCTTCATGATCAATGTATTAATTGGGACAGATTATTTTATAGACCTACTTATCTCCCACAAAAAACTTTATAATTATGGTAGGATATATTTCTTAAGCAAAATATCCAATATAATTCCATTCATAAACTTCTCTATAACTCATCAGATAAATAAAATTTGCAGTACATAGGAGAATTATTGTTTCTCTTATGAAAATCAAACATCAACTCCTCAAATTTACTTTTTACAGACACCTGGGTTTTCCTACAAGGGTCAGCAGTTATATGACCAATTACAAACCCCACCAGGAATCTGACTTAATGTTCTCAGTCCTTGTGTTACCCTGACCTAACACAGATTCAACTTTGAAGACCCAACACACAATAGAGATACAAGAAGAATTTTCCCCATTTGAAGTAAATTAAGTCCCCAAGAACCTCATCCATTGGCATGCATACCCTAGAACAGGGTTTTCAGTTTCATCTCAGTGAACTAACAGGACTCTACAGACATGGTCTGCAAACTATTTCTGAATAGGAAAGTCAGCAAACTTTTTCTATAAAGGAAGAGAAAATAGATATGTTGGGGCTTTGCAAACCATATGGTCTCCATCACAATTACTCCAATTTGCTATTGTAGCACAAAGCAGCTATGGACAATATCTAAATTAATGGATACGACTGAATTCTAACAAATATTTATTTATAAAAATAAGTGATAGGTTGAATTTGGCCCATGGGTACAGTTTGCTGATGCCTTATATAGATTAAAGGAAAAAAAAAGACCTCTTCAGAAAGCTTGGGCAACTCCTAGAAGTCGGCATATGCTCCTTTTAAAGGTCTAAAAGTTTATGTGCTTATCCTTTTCATAAAAAATTTAGTGCTGTTGATTATTTTAATGTTGTTGCTATTGCTAATATGCTGTTTTGTCAGTCTCTTAAAGAAATAGTCATTGGCATACTCAGCTTATGGGAATTGTCTTTGCTTACACATAGAAAATATGTCTGGAAAGAAAGAAGGTGGTAGCCGTGGTGATCAGTAAGAACCACCCCTACCAGCTGTGTGAACTCTGGCAATCTTCTCTATCTCTCCTTGGGCCGCCTTCATCATCTATTACTGGCAACCATTGTATCTGCTTGATAGGACTGCCATGAGAATTAAAGAACTTTAGAATCAGTGCTGAATAAATGGCAAGTTCCTTTCCCTTTTTATTAAGCACAGAAGACAAGGATAAATATCTTCTGAAAAGAGGAATAAAAGGAACAAAATTTAAAAATCCAACTTGCCTGGAAAATCACTCTAGTAATTCTTTCCCAACTGTCAGAATTATTTTAAAGAACCTCACATTCTTCTCTATCAATAGAATGTGACATGAGTTCAGCCTGATACCAAGGAAACAATCTCAAAAGTGGGCTAAGGGTCCAAGTGACCCTTTTTTCCTACAACGTTGTACAAATCATTTCTCTTTGCTCTCAATTTCCTTCATGTCCCTAGATATCAAAATAAAGGTAATTGAACCAGATGGGTGGCTTCTAAATAGCCAGAAAGACATCATCAGAGATCCTGAATCCATGCAAGCCTCAGCCATTATTATCTGAATAAAATGCTCTCCTATGGGGTGGAATAAACTTTATGTTAACAGTGGTCCTAGAAAGTGTGAGCAAGGATGGGTCAGATGATTGTGAATCTACAGGTTCCTGCCACTTCTGACAGTCCATGTTTTAGTGGAACTGTGAAATTCTATCATTTCCATGCATATCACATAAAGGTAATTGGCAATATGACATTGCTGTTCAGGAGGCATTTATTAGCCACATCGAGTTCATGCTATGAAAGCAGACCAGGGATGTGGATTCTTCTCTTAGCTGAAAATCAGTTGAAGCTGGCTCCACTGTAGGGAGGCATGTTTATAATGCACACAATCAATCTCCCCTCCTTGAAGAAGTCACGGTGCCCAGTGACAAGCTAACAGGTTACTACTGTGGAGGAACAGATGCGAGACAGATCTCAGGAGTGGCGGGAGTTAAGCAATGTCATTCAGCAAGTGCACAGCTGCTGTTCTAGAAGAAGAAGTAACTTACAGGTGACCTGAGTTGTTTTCACCTGCTGAACATCCATTCCCATGCCTGCTGCAGCACTTCAGTTTTCCATGGAAGGGGAGGGAGTGTGACTCACACTGACTCTGCCTGATTCTCCAAGTGGCTAAAACCACATCCTGGTTTCAGGAGAAGTCATATGACCCAATCAAAATAAGCTCTCTTTGCATAAATCGGATTGATTTAGAATCAAGAACATGAGTCAGATCAAATGAAATTTTATTTCAACACTTTTACTGGAACCACTGATGAAGAGTCACTTCCTTTCTTTTAAGATGGTTTAACTGATAGAATGAAGACATAGTTACTACCACCACCATACATAAAAAGAAGCCTCTCCATTTATAGAAATTTACAAATTACTGAACTCCTGGAAGATGTGACAATTTACTCCTGAAGCAATCCCAAAACAATCTGCCATTGAAAACCCTCTGCTGAGGAAAAAATAAACCAAAAATTCATATGGAAACACAAATGACCACATATCACGAAAACACCATTAAGCTGCAAAATTAGTGCAGGTGGGATCACAGTCCCTGACTTTAAACTATACTATAGGGCTATAGTAGCAACAACAACTTGGTACTAGCACAAATATAAGCCTGAAGACTAGTGGAAGAGAATTGAAGACCCAGAGATACACCTGTCCATCTATAGCCACCTGATCTTTGAAAAAGGAGATAAGCAAGCAAACTGGAGAAAAGATCACCCCTTCAACAAATGGTGCTGGGAAACTTGGATCTCCACCTGCTGAAAAAAGAAAATACACCTGCACCTCTCAATTTGCATGACAGTTAACTCGAAGTGAACAAAAGACTTCAACATAAAACCAGAAACCTTAAAATTAATAGAAGAAAAGATAGGCAACATTCACCAACATATAGGCATAGAAAAGCATTTCCTTAATAAGACTCCAGTTGTTCAGGAAATTACAACAAGAATAGATAAATGGGATTCATGAAATTAAAAAGTTTCTATACAGCTAAAGAAATAATCTACAGAGTTAAGGAAGACCCCACTGAATGGGAGAAAATCTTCACATCCTGCACATCTGACAGAGGACTAATTTGTATAATTTATAAAGAACTCAAGAAAGCAATTCCCAAGACAACAAATAATACAATACACAAGTGGGCGAAGGAACTGAACAGACAGTTCTCAAATGAAGAAGTTAATAAGGCCATGAAGCATATGCAAAATGCTCAACATCCCTAGCCACTAGGGAAATGCAAATCAAAACAACACTGAGATTCCGCCTAACTCGAGGAAGAATGGCCAAGATCAACAAAACAAATATTAACAAATGCTGGCAAGGTTGTAGAGATAAAGGAACCCTCTTACACTCTTGGTGGGACTGTAAATTGGTTCAGCCACTTTGGAAATCAATATGGAGATACCTCAGAAAACTAAAAGTAGAGCTGCCATATGACCCAGCTATACCACCACTGGGAATATATCCAAAGGGAGATGAGTTATCATACCACAGAGATACCCACATCGCCATATTCAATACAGCATTTTTCACAACAGCAAGGATATGCAACCTACCAAGCTGCCCATCAACAGAAGAATGGGAAAAAAAAACTATGGAACATATATACAGTAGAATACTACTTAGCAATAAAAAAAATGAAATGTCATTTGCAGTAAAATGGATGGAATTGGAGAACATGATCTTAAGTGAATGAACACAAGCTCAAAAAGAGAAATACCATATGTTTTTACTCATATGTGAGAACTAAATCATATTTAAAGGAAGAAAAAATCCTGTATATAAATTAATATATAAAAATGCATAGTTGAACTTAGTGTAGAAGGGGCAATATAAAGAGTAGAAAGAGGGAGGGGACTAGCAAAGGGAAGCAAAGATTGGAGAAGACAGGATGGGGAGGAGGGCAAATGTGGAGGGATACATGGGAAGAGGACGATCTCAATGTAAACAGTGCAAGTTCATGAATATATTGGAAAAGTAGGGGACTATAACCAACCCAAATAAGCATTTGAGTTTTACTACATATTGTGGATCATAATAAATTATGGATAACACTTCAAAGAATGGGAATACCAGAGTACCTAACTGTACTCATGAGGAATCTGTACATTAATCAGGGGCCAGTTGTTTAAACAGAACAAGGAAACACTGCCAGGTTTAAAGTTGAGGTAGATGTGCATCAGGACTGTATACTTTCCCCATATCTCTTCAATTTATATGCTGTATAAATCATCTGAGAGCTGAGGAAGACTCATTAACAGTATGCATTATACAGATGTCACAACTCTGCTTGCTGATAGTGAAGAGGATTTGAAACATTTACTGATAAAGATCAAAGAACATAGCCTTCAGTATGGATGGCGACTAAACATCAACAAAACAAAAATCTTTACAACTGCGTCAGTAAATGGAGAAATGATTCACAAGAAATGGAGAAAAGATTAAAGTTGTCCATGATTTTGCTTTACTTGGTTCTACAATCAATATTCATGGAAGCAGAGTCAAGAAATCAAAAGACACATTGCTCTGGGAAAAGCTGTGGCAAAAGATCTCTTTAAAGTATGGAAAAGTAAAGATGTCACTTTGAAGACGAAGGTGCACCTCACTCATGCCCTGGTATTTTTAGTCACATCATATGTTGTGAAAGCTGGACATTGAACAAGGGAGACAAGAGAAGAATTGATGCTTTTGAATTATGGTACTAGAGATGATTATTGAATATACCACAGACTGCCAAAAGAACCAACATACCTGTCCTAGAAGAAGGGCAACCAGAGTGCTTCTTGGAAGCAAGGATGGCTAGAATGTGTCTTACATATTTTGGACATGTAGTCAGGAGGGACCAATCCCTGGAAAAGGACATAACTTTTGGAAGAGTGGCAGGTCAATGAAAATAAGGAAAACCTTCCACTAGATGGACTGACACAGTGTCTGCAACAATGGGCTTAAA
Source organism: Pedetes capensis (assembly GCA_007922755.1). Taxonomy (NCBI): domain Eukaryota; kingdom Metazoa; phylum Chordata; class Mammalia; order Rodentia; family Pedetidae; genus Pedetes; species Pedetes capensis. Next base: position 60,579 of record VMDO01004347.1, on the reverse strand, counting down.
CAAGATTGTATGCCTGGCACAGAATTGGGGAGTGTTTTGTTCCACTGTACATAGGGTTGCTAAGAGTCAGACTCAACTCAACAACACCTAACAACAACAACACATATTAGTCATAAGGCTCCATAAACTTTGTAGGTTGATGAAAGTGTTGCCAGAAGTGATGTAAAGGATGCATAATGGAAAAAGCCAATGCTGTATTACTGTGTACCCCATCATCATTTACTAATAAAGGAAAAAAAAAAGAAAGAAAACCCTCTGAGGGTCACTATGAGCTGGACCCAGCTTGATAGCACCTAACAACAACAACAAACTAAAACACACAGAATTCTCAATTATCAGAGCCAATACATTTCCATTTTTTTCATAAGCCTATGTGAACTGGATTTATGAAACATGTAACTGAGAGAAGCCAGATTGGCTCAGAGCAAATTATCACACACACATGCAAGGCCCTTTGTTTCAATAGCTCCAATTTCTCCTGTTGCCTGAGTCAGAAAACCAGGAGCCATCTTGACTCCTCTCCCCCATCTCTTTCAAGTCCCCAAATATGCTTATGCAATGGGAAAGTCCCACAAGCATTAACACTTAAATATCTCTTGAGCTTTGCTTTTCTTCAACCTCATGCCCAAAGTTTTTTTGAGCTTTGTCCACCTTCATCAAAGACTATCCAACACTCTCCTAAAGAACCTCCTGCACGTAACATGATTACACCCGAGCTCCATCCCAGCATTGTCCATAATCTTCTGCCAGAGCAATGTTTCTAAAGTGTGACTGTCACTAAACTTAAAATCCATCACACTCTCCATAGCCCTTTGTGTAATCCAAATGCCCTGGCACCGTATGCAAGGCTAATTGTGTCCAGACTGCCTACTGTGTTCTCGTCTTATCTTTTAACAACACTCCTGTGCCTCTCATTTCTCTTTCCTCTTTCCTACCTCTCATACTTCACTTCTCTGTGCTGAACTACTTGCAGTTGCCCAAACAGAATAGAGTGTATCACCCACTTCTGCTTTATCGAATTAACTGACCTCAGCCAGCGGCATCATTAGGAACTATACTCTGTTATATCTGTTCTGTCAAAACTCATCATATGCCCACGAGTTACTAAATACTATGCTTCCATTAATTACATGGGAATTAGAACAACCTCATTTTGTTCTATTTTGACACCACCACTGTGAAGCCAAATCTCTTAAGACTATTTCAAAATTTCAGTGTTAAATGATTAAAGCCAATTTATGAAAAACATGAAGGGTTAAGATCTCTCTTTTTTTTCTACTTCCTCTAGCAGATTATGTATGAACATAGCATATTTTGTTGCCTTTGCTTCTCACATAGAGTAACAGCTTTACTCTCCATCCTGAAATAGCCAAAAATCAAATACAACAATGAACAAGGCACTGGACATAAGGTAACACAAGGCAAGGATCACTGAGAGACATGAAGAAAACAAGGGGAATCTTAGAATGGGCACAATATCCTGGCTTGAGAGCATTTCTAGGTCACAATGCAAAGAGAGGAAACTTGGAGGCTAGTTAGCCCACTGTGTTGAGAAGACAGAGCTTGAGAGTGTTGGGAGACTAAGGCAATGAGAATTCAGAAAACAGAGTACCAGAGAAGAAATACCTGCACAGATAGAGCATTCTGGAGATTTTCAGAGGTTCCCTCAAGCATTCAGCTGAGTATTGCTCATCACAAGAAGGTAAAATGGCTTTGAAAAGGAATGAGTTTGAAGAACTAACACTACATGACTTAAGTCTTATTGTAAAGTTTTAGTAAGTAAGATAGTGTGGTATGCGTGTAAAGATGAACAAATACATCAATGGAACAAAGGAGAATTTTTTAAAATTCCATACATATATGGACAATTGAGTTTCAACAAAGATACAAAGTAAATTCAATGGAGAAAGTATCATTTTTGTAACAAATGATGCTGAAACAATTGGATATCCATACCTCACACCATACATAAAAGCTTACTCAAATGCAGCACCTAAAACTATAAACTTTATGACATGAAAACTATAAAAATTCTAGAAGAAAACATTACAGAAAAACTTAGTAAACTTTGATAAAGTATAAAGTTTTTTATATACTTCAAAAGCACCATAGGAAATTGATAAATTAGACTTCAGTAAAATTTGTAACTTTTAGCTAGGCACCAGGGCACACATCTGTAATCCCAGTGACTTTGGACCTGAGGCAAGATGATCACATGTTCAAGGTCAGAAGCACCCTGAACAACTGAGATCCTATCTCAAAATTTTAAAATAACAATTAAAAAAAAGAAGATCAAGGGTATGTCTCAGTGGCAGAGCAACTGCCTAATATGTGCAAGGTTCAACCACGAGTACTGAAAAAGAAAGTTTAGAACTTTTGGTTTTCAAAAGACAATTAAAACAATGAGAATAAAGCCCACACAATAGAAAAAAAAATTTTCAAATTATGTTTCTGATGGGAAACTTGTATCCAGAACATAAAAGTAACTCTTAAAACTCAATAATTACAAAATAAACAATTCACTTCAAAAATGAGCAAAAGATTTGAACAGACACCTCACCAAAGAAGATATACCGGTAGCTGGTAAGCCTGAGAAAAAAATATTCAACACTATTAATCATGAGGACAATTCAAATAAAAAGTTTAAAGAGATACCACATATACCTATTAGAGTAAAATTTAAAAGATGGGTTTAGCTCAGTTAATAGAGTAGCACTCTGCTCTCTGACATCCTGGGTTTGATCCCCAGCACCGTGAAAATGGGAGAAGGAAATGGGAATCCATTCCCAGAGCAATTCCAAAGTAATCAGCCATTGAAAACCTTATGAGGGTCACTAAGAGGCAGACCCCACTCAATGGCACCTAACAACAACAACAACATCCTATTACAACATTTAGAGGATTTAGAGGACTCTCATATACTACCTGCATCTGTACCACTGTGGTGTCTGATCCCATCAGATCTTGGAAATTGAGCAGGGTCAGGTCTGGTTAGTACTTGGATGGGAGACCGTCTGGGAACACCAAGAGCTGTAGGCTTGGGAGAAGGACCTACCAACCACTCTCAAAAAACAATCAGCCATTGAAAACCCTATGAAGAGCAGAGAAGTACTAACAATACTGTTTCACCTGTTGTACATAGTATCACTATGAGCCAAATGCTGATTTGAGGACACCTAATAACAATAACAACAACATATACTGCTGGTGGGAATGTAAAATGTACAACCACTTTGGGAAATGGTTTGGTTGTTTCTTAAAACTTAAACATTAATGGACTTTACAATCTAGTCATTCTACTTCTAAGTATTTGCCTGAGAGAATGAAAGAATATGAATACAAAGGCTAGAAAATGAATATTCATAGCAGCTTTATGTGTAATGGCCAAAACTGAAAACAACTATATCCATCAAAAGGTGAATAAAGTGTTACAACTACACAATGGGATGTTGTTGTTGTTAGATGCCATCCAGTCAGGTCCAACTCATAGCAACCCTATGTACAACAGAAGGAAACACTCCCCGACATTGTGCCATGCCCAGCATTGTGTCAGTGCCTCTCACTATTCATAGGGTTTTCAATGGCAGATTGTTTCAGGAGTGGGCGGCCAAGTCCTTCTCCCTAGCCTGCAGCACCTGTTATTCACAGGTGGTCTCCCATCCAAGGACTAGCCAAGCCGAATCTGCTTAGCTTCTGAGATCAGGCAAAATCACATACCAGGGTACTATGGCTGCAGACTCCCACAATGGGATACTCAGCAATAAAAAGGAATGAGCTCTGATAAATGACTCAACCTAGATAAATCTCAAAATAACTATTCTGAGAGAAGGCGGCAAAAAGTACTTACTGTTCAATACCATTTATATAAAATTCTAGAAAATGAAAAAAATCTGCAATGACAGAAAATGGATCAGTGCTGACCTGGGGACAGGGAGAGGAAGGAGAGGAAAGGACCACAAAGGAGCAGGAGAAATTTTAGGGGGAGAGGTTTCTCCAGAAACTTCATTTTGATAATGGTTTTACAGGTATATGTTGTTGTTGTTGCTGTTGTTGTTAGGTGCTTCTAGTCAATGTCTAACTCATAGTGACTCTATGTACAACAGACAAAACACTATCGTCAGTGCTTGTCTGCTATTCATAGGGTTTTCAATGGTTGATTGTTTTTTGAGAGTGGGTTGCCAGGTTCTTCTCCCAAGCCTACAGCACCTGGTGTTCCCAGGCAGTCTCACATCCAAGTACTAACCCAACAGTTGGGCAGGGCCCAACCCTGCTTAGCTTCCAAGATCTGATGGGATTGGACGCCAAAGTGGTACAGCTGCAGGCATACAGACATTTAGGTATGTAAAGACTTAACAGATTTTACATGTAAATATGAGCTATTAAGATATATTAATGATATCCCAATAAAGTTGTTTTTAAAAATAACTATAATTATTTATCTTCTTATATCCATGCTCCTTTTACAATGTAAGTTTATAACTATTCCCATCAAGAGGTAAAAATCTATTTCTCCATCCTATGACTCTGAGAAGGTTAATAGAATGTCCTAGAAATGATATTGCCTTTCATGAGCAACGGCCTTGGGAAATTTTCAAATGTTCTTTCTCTCCATTTTCTCAGAGCCCTGTTATAGACATGTGAGCAAGCAAGTTTGAGGGAGGAAGAAAAACACATGTCCCAGTCATTCCTGTTGCTCTACAACATCCAGGCTACTCCCAGAAGCAGAGCCACCTTGCTGGCCCTTTAGCAAAAAGAGCTGAGCATATGAGGAAACCTAGCAAAGACCCTATGGCCTTCCCAGCCCAGGCCAAATCACTTTCAACCTTGGAATCATTAACTAAATTAACAACATTGGGTTTAGCCATAGAGTTTGGAATGCCTTCATATGCAACATGATTTGTGTTGATACCTAGGTGTTTTATCTCCCCTCTAGGATTATTTTCCTCATCACTTAATTTTGTTTGGTCTTTGTGGGCTAGCTATGGATTTAGGAAATGTTCACCATACAGAGAAGGAACTTTCATCCCACTGAAAATACTCACCTGCTTATGTACCAAACCCTGACTAGCACTGTGCTAGTCCCACCATGAAGGTGGGCAAAAGAAATGATCCCACGCAGATCAGAGACCACAAACCAGGGGAACAGGCACACAGTGCTGGGACTACCAAACTCATTCTTTCCTTTTCCAGGTTAACTTTGTTGTCCTCTATTTTTCCAAATCAGTGAATTTCTCTCTAGCTATTTTTACCCACCAAAATTTTCATATATTGAAATCTTTATCTCCAAGTGACATGGTATTAGGAGGTAGGGGTTTGGAGAGGTGATTAAACCATGGAGATAAATGGGATTAGGCTCTTATAAAAGAGGCCAGAGAGACACCCTCAGCCCTCCTGCCACATGAGGACACAGCCAAAAGGCCCCTCTTACTACCCAGAAAGTATGCCCTCACTGGATACCACACCTGCTGGAGACTTCATCTTGGTCTCTCTGCCCCCATCTCCAGAACTGTGAAAAATAAATTTCTGTTGTTCAATCCATCCAGTCTATAGTATTTTGCTATCACAGCCTGAATGGACTAAGACATCTTTAAACTCAATAAGAATTACTCCCAATGATAAAGGGTGCCAAGCAAGAAGAAAGGGAATAAAGGGCTTCTGCAGCCATCTACTTCCCAGCTGGCTGCTTCCCAGCTACTTGGGACCTGAATATCAATTTGAGCTTCCTCTGAGACAAATGCCTTGATCTGGTGGTCAGTGCTTCCCTGGTAGATAATATCCCTGTAAATAGCATGGTTGCCAGGGGATAGTACTCTTTTCCAGATATAACAGAGTCAGTCATCTGTAGCACCTTCATAAATGGTCTAATCTAGAACCAGAATTCTATTTGCATATGTAGGTCACAGGTGCCTCCATGTCCAAGCTAGAGAAGGGGGTTCTCATTTTAAGACTTTAAGCAGGACCTCTCTGTAATAAAGAGACAGACCTGTTTTACAGCCCATGCAGATCATCCTAGGCCAAGGGGTGGGAGAAACCTAATGAACCTACAGACAAGATCCAAGAGAGGGGAGGAAGATCTGCCCCCTTAATGAGATAGGGACTTCAAAACACAAGAAGTCTTTCCCCTTTATGCATAGTCTGCAATGTGTAGAAATCTACAATGTCCACAGTTTGCAGCATCCAGTCTGCAATATCCAAGGATGATTGCACTGTCCAATTGCCTAAAATTCTCAGCAGTGCCTACGGTTCTCAGCCATGTTTAGAGTGACCCGCAGAATTCTGCAGCAGTTGCCCACAGATACCAACAGTTCTACGCAGATGTTCAGAGACATCTGCAGCCTCATGGATGGACCTGCACACTTCCTGACCTTTCACTCAGAAACATAAATGTTGCTATTCATGGATCTTTACTGCTGGATCTGCCCACTTTCTGATTTCTATGTCTATCTCCCCTTGCCTCACACTGACCTGACTCCCAGCCTGCTCCTCCTCAATTCTCTCCCCAGGAAGGCCTAAGTCCCCAGCCTACCCAGTCTGCCCTGGCTCTCACTCTTTTCCTTTCAATTCTAAATGAACCATCTTCTAAGGTCCCTGCTGAGTCCATCTGTAAATTCATTTATAATATGGCCAAGGCCCAAGGCTTACTGCTTTCTTCCCAGATCCCTCCCCCAGTGCCAAGGTAACACCAACGGAGACCTGCATTCCCCACTAACACCTATAGCTCATGTAAACTTAGCAGAAAAGAGACAATTTAAGGAGCAGAAAGGAAAGAGGGATCTAGCACAAGGAAGCCATGATGGGAGAAGACAGCAGGGGGAGGAGGGACAAGGAGGAGGGAGGAATGAGAGAAATGTCCACCTTAAAGTAAACAGCCCAACTTTAATAGTTCTGGAAATAATTATAATAATACCAACAATACCAAAGGATGGCAATAATGCAAATGGGCTAGGTTATTCGTGTAATACTGCTGACAATGTAAAAAGATAGATCACTATAGGAAAAAGTTTGGACTTAAATCATAATCAGGATGTACAGGCATAGAAAAATATTCCCACTAAAAGACATGCAAGTAGAAGAGAGGTCATTGGTGGGGGTTGGGGGGAGGAGGGGCACAAGAGGGTAAGCAGGAAGTTATCTGTGAAATATACAATGAAATGCATATATAGAAATGTCACAATGAAATACATGTCAAAATGAAACACATTGAGTTGTACATTAATAATTTCCAATGAAAAAAACAAAAACAAAACAAACAAAAAGGTTCACTATTGCTGTAGCCAGTATGCTTGAATATGAAATATGACAGTCTGTAAACATATGACTAAAAAAAAAAAAAGAAAGAAAAGTTAAAGAAAAAGATGAGGTTAATCACCAGTGAATAAAGACAAAACTCAAACGGCATTAGGCATTCAAGAAAGATGCCAGTCAAAGAAGGAAGTGCCCAGAATTGTATGAAAGAGAATGACTTAGGCTCACAGTTGCTGAGGGGCAATGACACCTAGTTTGAGAGCAGAAGAGAAATCATAGGATTGGGTGAAGAAAAAAGAACTAGATTCATTCATTTTAAGTATTAAGTATTTTCCCTGAATATTTTTGAAAGGTTTAAAAATATGACTTCCACATGTTTTTTTCCACATCAGAGACACTGAGCCAAGAGATGGGCTGGTAGTCAGCTGTCCTGTATGGTTCTTCCTTCAACTAGGAAAACAGACTTTATAAACTCCCTCCAGAGAGTACGGCCCCAAGACTGAGGTCCTTCTCCCCAAGAGATGGTAGGAATATGTAACAACAAGGCAATTAACAAAAATAAATCATGTTATTTGCTCTTTGTATCTTTCTATGGATCAAAATTCTACAGCCATAGTGCCCTAGCATCCAATTCTGCCTGATCTTGGAAGCTAAGCAGGGTCAGCCTGGTTAGTCCTTGCATGGGAGACTGCTAGGGAATACTAAGTGCTGCAGGCTAGGGAGAAGGACCTGGCAATCCATTCCTGAAATGATCCAGCATTGAAAGCCCTATGAATAGCAGAGAAGCACTGACATAGTGCTGGGCACAGCAAAGTGTCAGAGAGTGATCAATTCCATTGTACGTAGGGTCGCTGAGTTGGACCCAACTAGACAGCACCTAACAACAACAACAACAAACAAATAGATCAAGAGAATATTCATGAGATTGACCTCAGAAATATTTCTATTATGACTGGAGTTTCTTTCTTAGGTGCCGGACATAGGGCTTCTGGGTTCAGGAATCCAGGAATGAATGCACAGACTGCAAAAGCAAGCCAGAGCAAGGAAGATTCCACTGAGAAGACAGACAAAGGCTCCCTATGAACAGAGGAGCTCCCAACTGTGTAGCTGCAGTGATGCTAATGCTTTGGAGTTTTTATCATATTCTAAGCTACAAGTTCTTAAAGGAACAGGAGCATGTTCTATTGTTTCTACCTACAGATCAATTGATCAGGGACTGCTGGCCAGGTCATTACCTGTTTTCTTTGAAGAATGGGATTTAGGGGAATGAAACTCAAGTGTTCTGACCCACGGAAACTCAAGTGACCTAATCAGTTGCCTATTGACTGCTTTGCCTCAGTGATTCCCTATTTCCACGCACCATTTCCCTGAACCTGCCTGAAATTTACTAACTGCTCTTCTTATTAGTGTATCAAGAAAAAAATAATCCCACTTCTTGGTTCCCCAAATGTCATTCTCATTGTGCATCTACTATAAAAGAGAACAGTCAGTCACCTTCAGGGTTCATGTCCACAGAGATTGATCTTGGATTGACCTTTCTTTGTCATCCTTCCTAAGACAGGACAGGTCATCATTCTACTCTGACACCAGAAATAATGGCTAAATGTTTAGCTCAGTTGGTAGAGTGCTTGCTCTGCACATTCTGAGGTCCTGGGTTCTATTCCCAGCACCACAAAAATGGGAGAAGGACCTGGCAGCCCAGTCTTGAAACAATCAGCCATCAAAAACCCTATGAATAGCAGAAAAGCTCTGATATAGTTCCAGGCATGGCTCAGTGTTGGTGAGTGTTTTTTCTGTTGTACATAGGGTTGCTATGAGCCGGACCTGACTTGACAGTACCTAACAATAACAACAACAACAGTTATGTACTCATCAGCCTGGGGCTGAAGAAGCAGTACAAGTAGTATCTATTCAATACTTAATGGTATTTTGAGTAGAAAATAAAATGGAGTTAGCTTAAAATCCCTTCTGACTAATGTCTGTCTCTCAATTCTGAATTTTTACTTGCCACCTTTTTCCCATATGTCTCTCTCAGCTTGTTGTGCTGTGGAGGCTTGTGTGTTGCTAAAAGCTATGCCACTGGTATTTCAGATACCAAAAGGGCTACCGATGGTGGACAGATTTCAGCTGAGCTTCCAGATTAAAACAGACGATAAAGAAGGACCAGGCCCCAAACAATTAGCCATTGAAAATCCTATGAATAGCAGAGAAGCACTGTCAAATATAGTGCTGGAAAACTGAGTCCCCCAGGCTGGAAGGTATCCAAGAAATGACTGGAGAAGAGTTGCCTCCTCAGAGTCAGTCTTAATGACTAAAATGGAGTAAAGCCCCTGGGACCTCCTTTTGCTGATGTGGCATGACTCAAAATGAGAAGTAACATAGTGTCTGCAACAATGGGCTCAAAAATAAAAAGATCATGTGCATGGCATAGTCTTGGGTAGTGTTTTGTTCTGTTGTACCTAGGGTTGCCATGAGTTGGATCCAACTTAATGGCTCCCAACAACTCCTTTTTAAGAGAACTTATTAATCTGTGACCTGCAGAGACCAGGAAGTCTCCCCTAACGCAGACACCCAAGAGGAAAGCTAAGAAAAATAGAATCCCTTCTGCCTCTGTTTGGGGCACTATCCAAGTCCCCTATTCATAAACCATGGGGTACAGGGTTGACACAAACCCCGAAGACCCAGGTGCTGCTCATTCTCTCCTGGGAGGCTCAGGCCATCCGTGTGTGCTACCATTCTCTCCAGGGATCCCCACCACCAGGAATCTCAGTCTTCTTCCAAATTACATCTTCCCCAGAGTCCAGTAAAGCCTTCACCTCAATGGAGGAAGGTCTCTTTCTAGGTTAGTCACTTCTTTTTGAAGATTGCTTTATTCTTTTATTTTTATTTTTTTCCTTGACAGCTTTGTGCCTTTTATCATTAAAAAAAGTGTTGTATCATTTAAATAAAGGTGAAGACTGACATTTCTAAGAACATGTTTGCTGCTTGGGCACAGCACTGTTAATTTTAAAAGGTTATTGCTTCAAAGAAGAGCCTTTTAGTGCAGGATGTTAAACAGTGCAAAGCTTAGCATGTGACAGGCTACACACCAGAAATTTCCCTTTGGTTCTGAGACCTCAAAGAGAATCCCAGGTGAGGGAGCAGCTGAGCTGTATTTCCAACTCTGCACACTGACTGCCTGCACTGCAGAAGGTGTAGCACCAACCAAGGCCACAGCCACCTCTTAGTGAACAAAACTAGATGCTCTTACTCTCCAAGGACCGCTGAAAAGAAGTAAAGTCATTTTCTTTAGCTATTTTATTTTATTTTTATTTTTATTTTGCAGTACTGGAGGGGCCAAACCCAGAGTCCTGCACTTATTTCACCAGTGGTCTACCACTGAGCTGCACACCAGCTCCTTTCACATTTTTATCTTGAGATAGGGTCTTGCTAAGTTATGTAGGCTGCCTCTGGTCTGGAACTTACCATTCTCCTGTTTCCACCTCCTGGGTTGCCGGGATTATAGGCAGGCACCACTACGCCTGCCCTGGGTGTTTTATTTTTTAAGGACACATTTTCATCACAGGTGTTTCTGAATGCCTGGACCCACCTGACAACAGGCCAATCCCAGTAGCCATAATGGAGTCACTGAGCCCCAGTGAACCTGTCAACCCTCTAGAGATTGTTACCATTAGGTACCAGGGAGATTTTTTTCACTATAGCCTGTATTAGACCATTATAAAGACTAAAGAGTCTACAAATCAAAGTCCAAAATAAGCAGCCATAGCCCATTTCACTGGCAGGATGTATTTAGTACCTTCTTGATATATTGGCCTTCTAGATGCAACTGGCAAATCATTCCATAGGAAAGACCAGACTGGCTAAGAGATAAGAATGTAGGGTTATTAGGATTTGGTGGAATGTTTCTTAATCTTATCCATAATAAAAATTAACATCACTATGTCACTTAAAATGGCCTGCAGCCATAGCCCTGTGGCATCCGATCCTGTCAGATCTCCTGAAGCTAAGCAGGGTTGGGCCTGGTTAGTACCTGGATGGGAGATCGCCTGGGAACACCAGAAGCTGTAGATTTGGGAGAAGGACCTGGAAACCCCCTCCCAAAAATCAATCTGCCATTGAAAACCCTATGCACAGCAGAGAAGCAATGACAATAGTGTTTCCCCTGTTGTACAGAGGGTCGCTATGAGTCGGATACCGAATCCACGGCACCTAACAACAACAACATCACTTAAAGAGTCAGTAACTGGAGTTTTTTGTTTGTTTGTTTGTTTGTTTTAATGAATCTGCACACACATAAAAAGGAAAACAACTCTCATTGGTGCAAATACTTCTTAGAGGAACTATATTTGCAGAAGATTGTCTTTTGTGCAGCTAGCAAAATTTAAAAAGGGTCATGAGTGAAAGAGATTTAGAGGATCTTCTCCTCAAAATTTAAGTATATGCATTCTAAGAGGAGAATCAGTTTGAAAACACATTCCTGGTATGGTCTGTTGCACCTCTCTTTACCAGCCAGGAAATTGCTACCATCATTGTACATATGGCTTCTGCTACTCTTTCATATCATGTCTCCTCAATTTAACCTTGTAGCTCTGCTAGAGAGGCCAACATTAAGTCCAGATGCAATAACAGCACTACAGAAAATAAATGCTATCTTGAGGACACATTAAAGTTAGTGTATCACATTGAAGGGCTATATCCATCTGTTTTGAAAATTCATTGGGATTCCCTCACTATCAAAGAGGTGAAAACCTTTCAAATTTCCTAGAAGGAGCTTGACAAATGAAGCTATGGCAGGTGAACGCCCATTCCCATTACTAATAGACTGTTCAGGGAGAAACAGGCACACTGTCAAAATCAATGCTCTGATTACAGCTTAATCACTGGTGCTAATAGCAAGTGCCACATTATTCAGCTTGCCCCTTTCTCAGTATTAAATGTGACTTATCTGTCACATGGAAAGGGTTGACAATTTCATCACTTCGGGGAACATTACATCTGTCCAGACCATTAGCCACTTTCGGCAGAAGCTCTTCACAGTGAAGATAGAACGAGAATCAGTTATAGCATCAGCACAATCAGAAGTCGTTTCAGGCTGAGTTGTTGAAGGCTGGTGTGATGAATGTCTCCAAAGATGTCTGCATTCTCAAAGACAGGCACCTTCACAGACTTGTGGGCTCAGTTTCATGTGTCAGGTTTAAAGCTCTAGTATCCATCCTTTTTTATTTGAACATATTGATTTAGTGGTAGCTCAAATTAAAGAACTAAAAATATCAAGCTCTATCAGGGCCATGCATAATCCTGAGAGGATCTGCTACCCACATTAGCCATCAGAAGCAAGTATCACCAAAACAAATAGAGCCTGGGCTCTGACACTGAATTGAACTATTACTGAATTGAACTTATACCATCTCTACATTTAGGTCTTCTTCTCTCATTTCGCTTCTTCTTGACCTAGTAATGCATGAGATCCTTTTCCATTTCTCAGTTCATTTGCCTAGGAATTGCCAAGGAAAAGGGAAGTATGTACGGAAAGGCTTATGATTAAACTGAGTTAAGTAACAAGTTTCTGACTTTCCTCACTAGAAAGGAAGTGCCTATCTTTGAATGGAGGCAACACCAAGGAAATCAGGGAAAGAAGGAGGCACATCAGCTATAATAACATTATTCAAGCACCAGGATGCATCTGAAGTAGGTATGTTCCTGGGCATTTCAGCTATATGAGCCAATAAATTTTCTTTTATGCTTCAGTGAGTTTAGGTCAAGTTTACAATCACTCAAAATGAAAGATTCCTGACTAATAACAGGCAGAATGGGGACACTTAAGTCCTCTAAAGACTGTTCATTATTTTTGCTTTTCTCTGTCTCAGGATAGTACCAAATTGAATATACTTTAAACTCAAAAACTTGATCTTTAAAAGAGGATATAGACCTTATGAACAACATTCTGAGATCAAACTTGTGGGCAAAGGAACTGAGCAGACAGTTTTCAAATGAAGAGGTCCGTAAAGCCATGAAACACATGAAAAAATGCTCAATATCCCTAGCTATTAGGGAAACGTAAATTAAAACAACTCTGAGATTCCACCTTACTCCAGTAAGAATGGTCAAGATCAATAAAACAAATAACAACAAATGCTGGCGAGGTTGCAGAGAAATGGGAACACTCTTACACTGCTGGTGGAGCTGTAAATTAGTCCAACCACTATGGAAATCAATGTTTGTTGTTAGGTGCGGTTGAGTTGGTATCCAACTCATAGCGATCCTCATAGGGTTTCCAATGGCTGACTGTTTCCAGATTGCCTTGGGAGTGGATTGCTAGGTCCTTCTCCCATTTTTGTGGTGCTGGGAATTGAACTCAGGACCTCAGAGACTGCAGCGCAGCGCTCTATCAACTGTGCTAAATCCCAGCCCCAAATGGAAATCAATATGGGAGTATCTTTAAAAACTAAAAATAGATCTACCATATGACCCAGCTATAACACTATTGGGAATTTATACCCAAAGGGAGATGAGTCATCATCACAGAGACACCTGCATCTCCATGTTCAATGCAGCACTTTCCACAATACCAAGGATATGGAATCAACCAAAGTGCCCATCAACAGAAGAATGGATAAAAAACTATGGTACAAAAACATAATGGAATACTACTCCGCAATCAAAAAATGAAATAATGCCATTTGCAGCAAAATGGATGGAATCGGAGAATATTCTTTTAAGTTAACAAACACAAGCCCAGAAAGAGAAATATCATGTGTTCTCACTCATATGTAGGAGCTGAATCAAAAATTAAAAGAAGGAAAAAATCCTATGCAGAGGTCAGAACATATTAAAAAACTAAAGTCAACTTAGCAGAGAAGGGACAATTTGGGGAGTGCAAAAGAAGGAGGGAGGGATCTAGCAAAAGGAGGAAATCCTGGGAGAGGAGAGGAGGGAGAGGAGGAACAAGGAGGAGTGAGGAATGGGGAGGAAGGCGACCTCAGGGTGAACAGCCCAACTTTAATAATTCTGGAAATAATTATAATAACACCAATAATACCAAAGATGGTAATAATATGGGTGGGCTAGAAAATTCAGGTAATAGCACTGACAATGTAAAAAGATAGTTCACTACAGAAAAAGTTTCAATCTTAAACATAATTGGGATCCAATGATATATAGAAAAATATTACCCCAAAAAGACATGTAAATGGAAGAGAGGCCTTTGGTGGGGGAGTGGGGCAGGGGGAGGAAGTGCACAAGAGGGTAAGGGGGCACTTTATCTGTGTAATGTACAACAAAATGCATATATGGAAATGTCACAATGAAATGTATGTCAGAGTGAAACACATTAAGTTGTACATTAAAAATTTCCAATAAAAAAAATCACTAAACCAGTCCCTTAAAAATTTGCATTTGTCTGCACTGATCTGATATCCAATGAAAAGAAAATATGTAGAATCTACTAAAGGCAAAAGGAGAACATAAAAGAGTAGTGAGAGATGAGTATAGGCATGAGTCAGTGAATGCATCACGCTCCGCCACAGAAGCCAGAGGCCCTGGACAAGACTCCTGAAGCCAGGTGACCATGCAGTGTAGCCAAGAGCACATGGCAGCAGAATACAAAGGTACCTCACATCTAAAAGATTGCCAAGTGACAAACCTGGATAGCCAAAATATACCTGCAGATCCAGAGAATGAGACTAGGCTGGAACCAGAGCAAAACTTGATTGAAAGAGACTGAATCAAGAAGTCCAGCATGATAACCCCAAATGGGGGAGTATGTTCACACCCCACCACAGTGGGGAGGTCCTGCAGCTTGGTGCATAGGCTTATGCTGGCAAAAAGACTCAGGGTGGACAAAAGGGAGCACAACTCTAGATTTAGAAGATCGAAGGAATAAACAAAACAGGAAAGGGAGACTAGATAAGGGAAAAAGGCAAGACAGGAGAAATAATGAAGTGCATGCATGGTTAAAATGAACACCTCTAGAAATCTAGATTTGGATCTAGGATCTACTCCTTCCTATGATAGCTATTTTTATTTCTCTTCTCTTATTTTTACTTTTCTACTTTTTCCTTTCTTTTTGTCTATTCCTTTATTCTTTATTTTCTTCCTACTTTTCCTCCTACTTTTCTCTCCCTCTTTCTCTTACATTCTTGTTTTTAATACCTTTAATGAGGTTTTATGTGCATAGCAGAAAATTCATCCATGTCAAATACACAAGTCAGTGACTTTTAGCAAATTCATCAATGAATACATTCATCACCATAAATCACTTCTAGAACTCATTCATCCCTCTGATAAGAACCCTCAGCCCACTTTCAGTTAACTGTCATTCCCATCTTCAGCTCCAGGCAAACATTCACCTATTTTCTGTCTACAAATTTGTCTTTAACAGACACTCGGCAAAATGTAATAACACGGTATGAGGTCTCCTGTATCTGGCCTCTTTTACTTAGCATCATGTTTTTGAGGTTCGTTCATAGCAAAGCAAATCTATCAATTTTATTGCTTCATATAGTAGTCCTTTGTAGGGATGTAAGATGTGTCATCATAAGCCTCAGTTTCCTTAACTGTAACATAAGGATAAAAATAATAGAACCAACTTGACATGATGTTGTTCGAATAAATGAAATAATGCATATTAAGAGCTTAGCACAGCAGCTGGCACTGAGAGCATGCATACTTAATCTTAAGAAGCTGTGAAGCAGCATTGCTATTTCAACCTTCCTCAGTTCTCTGACTTTACAGACATTGCCTTCCTCCTACTCTCTACTCAGCAAAGAAAGAGAAGGTAAATTTGTCTGCATTTTTAAGAAAAGGAAAGGAGAACAAAAGCTAAATGACTATCTCAGGCCAGACAGGGACCTCTGGGCAGAATGCAGAGGAGTGCTTTTGTATAGATGACTCAGGAAATGGAGCATCTTCCAAGTAGCACTGCCCTGACTGTCACAGAGCCTATTGCATCCTAAGTGTGTATGAGAAAAGATGGCAGAATCTGTAATGCACAGATTCACTTTTGTAAGAAATGGAACGATAACAATGCAAGAGAAAGCTTTATAAATGGGAATAAAGGCGTGAAATTGAGGTAAGGAACAAACAAAGAGAATTGGAAAATGCCACCCAGATCCTGGTATGTATTCAATTGCTCTAGCATTTTCCCAAAAGAATTGCAGGTACAGCCCCACACCAGCAAGCTAGGCTCAGACAAAACAAAGGAAGGAGGCTGTACATTGTCAAGATCATCCTATGGCTTTGGCCATTGATTCAGCCTTTCTTCTCTTTCATGTAGCTGACTCTGAAAATGTACTTTTCAAAATTCATGACTAAATTTTTCATCATTCCTCCCAGGGAAGATACACTAACAAAAAAAAGAAATGTGCACAGAGAAATGGATTCTGGGTTCCAAAGCAGTTCCCTGCTGTAGGGCCCACGAAGGAAGACCCACAGAGGCCTGTAACTGGAAAACATCAAATATAGTTAAAGCTTTCAGAAGAGGAAATAGTTAGATTGTAAAAGAGAGGGATGTTATGCATGGGAGACTTTTAGACACTTAGTAAATGTTCCTGAAAATAGAGGTCTCCAACTAAAATTTGAATTTCAGTTAAAGCATAGATACTGGAAAGATCATTAGAAACCTCTATGTCAGCCCTTTCATTTAACAGCCAGGGGAAAGAACAAAAATACACACGTCCACCGTGACCTTGGAATTAATAAGGACCTCTTATCATTAATTTGGTCCAGGATAAATTAAAGAAAGAATCATAATTAAAAGCTCACACATTCCTTTTTGAAAAAAAATAAAGGCAGATGCCTTTTTAAAAATTCTACAAAGGGGTTTCACTATGACATTTCCATGCATGCATATAATATATTTTGATCATATTCACCCTCCACCCTCCCATTACCTTTTCTTATCCCACCTCACCCTCCCCTTCCACATTTCTAATAGGTTCCCTTTTAATTCTATAAACTTTCCCCTCTATAATCCACATACGAGAGAAAGCATATATTTGTCTTTGTAAGACAGGCTTATTACAATTAACACAATAATCTCCACAGCCATCCATTTTCCCACAAATGGCATACTTTCATTCTTCTTTACAGCTGAATAAAACTCCATTTGGTAGGGTGTTTGTCTGCACTTTCTGAGGCCCCAGGTTCGATCCCCAGCACCACAAAACCAAGAGAAGGACCTGGCAACCCATTCCTGAAACAATCCCAAAACAATCAGACATAGAAAACCATATGAATAGCAAAGAAGCACTGACATAGTGCTGGGCTTGGCACAGTGTCAGAGAATGTTTCATTCTGTTGTACATAGGGTCGCTATGAGTTAAACCTGGCCCAACAGCACCTAACAACAACAACAACAACAACAACAACAACAACAAATATATATATATATATGTACATATATATACACATATACTTTATCCATTCATCCATTGATAGGCACCTAGGCTGATTCCATAACTTTGTTATTATGAATTATGCAGCAATAAACATGGGTACAAGTACTCTACAGTAAACAAACTTGAAATATTTTTTGTATATACCCAAGAGAGGTATATCTGGATCATGCAGGCATTCTGTTTTAAATTTTTTTGAAGAACCTTCACACTAATTTCCATAGTGGGTGCATTAATTTACATTCTGACCATCCTTGCCAACATTTGCTTTTTGCTTTGTTGATGCTAGCCATTCTGAGTAGGGTGAGATGGAATCTCAATGTAGCTTTGATTTGCATTTCCCTCATGGCTAAAGAGGTTGAACAATTTTCAAATGAAGAAATACAAATGGTCAACAAATACATGAAAAAAATGTTCAACATATTTAGCCCACACTTTCTTTGTACTGCTAGGGATAGAGTCTTAACAGATGACTTTTATGTTTAGTCAAAATAAACTCCTCAGTGATGTTTCAAATCAGAAAGGCAGTCTAGAAGCCTAATAGGAGATCAAGTTTCAAAATTAAATTGTCCTACATAATGAAGTAGCAAGAATATTGAGTCTTCACTTGGTACCGGGAGATTAAGGAGCTGGGGACCCACGAATGGAAAAGAGAAACATAAAGGAAGATATCCTACAGCAGTGGTTCTCAACCTGGGGGACTTTTGGTAAGATCTGAGAAAATGTTTGATTGTCACATCTGGAGGGAGATATGCTCCTGCCATCCAACAGGTGGAACCAGGATTGCTGCCAAACATCTTTCTGTGCACAGGACAGCACCCACAGCAAAGAACAATCCCTCCCAAAGGGTTAATAGTGCCAAGATTGGGAAACCCTGTTCTGGAGAGACACAAAGAAGAACTCGTCAACATCTGAGAAAGCCCATGATCAAACAGACAAACAAGGAGAAGTTCCCAGTGAGCAAGGATGGACTAAGAAATAGTAATGATACCTCCAATTGAACTCTAAGTTGTTCTACATGCTTGGAAATACCAAGATCTTGCTTTCCTTTCCTCACAAGTGAAAGTCTGTCCCACAACATTCTTGTGGCAGTGATGCTTTGGAGAATGAAGATGAGATGCCTCCAATGATGGAACAGAGAGACAAGATGGCAAGGTGTAATGGCTGACACCAGTATGACCTATTCTCACTGAAGCAAGCTCCCAAATTACTGAGGAAGGAGTGAAAGCTCTCCCAGTATGTGGCGAAGAGGCCAGGGGAGATGGTAAAACAGATGAAGAAGCCCTACAGTGATACATTTGTTTGCTGCATGATGGTTAAATGATGAGTCGCATTCATACCTAAGGTCAGCTAGAGTACTGAACCCTCCACTCATCTCTGCATGACACAACCTAGCATGCCGTTCATGTGTGTAATGTACCCTCACATCTGTATATCAAATGTGTCACTATGGCATGCAATCATGGTTATTTATTTCTGATGTTATTATTTCTCTTTTGTTACTTTTGCATGCTTAATAAAAACACAATTCTACACTTAAAATCAAACAAAACATGAGAAATCCTAGATAGAGAACCAGACAGCTCTTTTCCAAACCTCACAATTCCTGTGCCTAAGTTTTCAAAGATCCACGTGTCAGACATGGAGCTTGGTACTCTTGATCAACATAACAAGACTGTGACACACATGTAACTCTTCTCATTTTAATGAGGAGAAAACCGAGGCATGGAATGGCAAAGAGACTTCCTACTGTTACAGAGATGATAAATGTCCTAACCAGGCCTGCCTCTTGACTTTAAGTATCAAAGAATGAGTTATAGTGAAAATACTAGAGAATGAAATAGAAATGGGTAGCCAATACATAAGCACATGCTTATTATTGCTCAAATTAATGTAGATGTAAATAAGACAGATTTTTAAAATCTAATAGTAGAGATAAGGAAAAGTAAGTGTTAAAAAAGAATCAGTTGAAGCATACTTTCAGAAAGATATTTAGCATAAATATATGGAGTGCTGGTAACTTTATGCAATCAGTAAGAATTATTTTAGGTCTATAGCCATACCATAAGGGTATCTGACCTTGTCAGATCTCAGAAGCTAAGCAGGGTCAGGCCTGGTTAGTCCTTGGATGGGAAACTATCTGGGAATACCAGGTGCTGTAAGGTACAGAGAAGGACCTTGCAGCCCACTCCCAAAACAATCAGCCATTGAAAACCCTACGAATAGCAGAGAAGCACTGACATAATGCCAGGCATGGCACAGCGTCAGGGAGTTTTTCGTTCTGTTGTACATAAGGTCACTATAAGCCCAATCTGACTCAACAGCATCTAACAACAAACAACAGGAATTATTTTACCAAAGTATTTAATCATATAGGAAAAATCTTGAAATATCAGAAAAAGAAGAGCTTATATAATGGTCTCTATCCAATGATGCCAAGACTTTGAAAAAATCTTTAAAATATATAGAAATAAGATATATCATGATATTAGCACAGCACTTTTTCTTTCATATTTTTCAAATTTTCTAAAAAAAATTCTACCATCATTTATAATCATAAATAAAGTGAAAAAAGCATAGATGTGGCAATAAGCTGCAAAATGAATTTCAAAAAAGAAGATTGGTTTGGATAGCAGTCAGGAAGACAAGAAATGAAGCCTTCATCAAAGGAGTGTTTTATTTTTGTAAAACACCACACCATGACAATGCTCCCCAACCCAGCATCATCAGAGATGCTCAGACACACAGTGCTTCTATTAAGAGGAGGGCAGGAGAGACCTCCCAGGAGGCAAAGTCCTAAGAAATGAACACAGCTCACCAATAAAAGCAAAATTAGGTGAGAGTTAACTAAGGCAGACTGGTATTAGAGAATATAAAAAATTCTCATTGTAGAAAATGTTATCTTAATCTTTAGAAGGAACAGATATCATGGCCATCTCTGGTGATCTTAAAATAAGAAATAGTTTCTTGACACCTAAATAATAAAATTCTCCCTGGTACTATACAGTGAAAGTAAGCCACTACACAAAAGCTAACCCTTGACTTTTTTGTAAAAAGCCATATAGTCTCTGTTGTACTTACTCAGTTCTACCGTGGTGGTATGAATGCAGCCATTGTTGTTATTGTTGGTGTCTGACTCATAGCAACCCTACGTATAACAGGCTAAACAGTATTGTTAGTGCTTCTCTGCTATTCACAGAGTTTTCAATGGTTGTTTTTTGAGGAGTGGGTTGCCAGGCCCTTCTCTCAAGCCTACAGCACCTGGTGTTCCCAGGTGGTCTCCAATCCAAGTACTGACCAGGCCCAAAGTGGTAGTACTATAGGCATACATACAATAGACTACACATTACTGAACACTATTCCATGCTGGACACTAGTGTCAGTGCTTTTCTGCTATTCATAGATTTTGCATGGCTGATTGTTTCATAATTGTTTTAGAAGTAGGCTGCCAGGTCCTTCTCCCATTTTATGGTGCTGGGGATTGAACCCAGGACCTCAAAGAGCCCAGGGCAGCGCTCTAGTAACTGAGCTAAACCCCAGCCCAAAAAGCAGTCATAGACAATACATAAATAAATGAGTATGGTTGTATTCCAATAAAACCTTATAAAAACAGGCAATGGTCTGGCTTAGCCCATTGGCCATAGTTTTCTTACCCCTTAAAAGGTTAAGTGTGGCAATAAAAGTAGTTTTCTTCATAGCTCCTTGTGCTCAATCACTAGCACTTGAATTTGGTGAATTATATGATTTGAGGAAGGAGTGAATAGATCCTAGGCAGACTAGAAAATGTGCTTATTTTATAGGATTTTGGGAACTCAATGAATACCTGGCACAGTATTCAGCTCTCCTCAAGGTACTCGCAAATGCAGTGAGTGACAGAAGTCAATCAACATAAGCTGACTGACTCTAGGCATGGACAGTCCTTTGGTAACCCTAGTAGGAGTGATCTCCCTGGACTGGTGGGAAGAGAAGTCAAAAAGCAGGGACCCAGGAGTGACCAGGAAGGGAAGACATGGACACAAATCAACAGCTATTCACTCTTGAGTGGAGTTAACTGTTGACTCTTAGGATGAAATTCCAAAATTAGAAGCAATGTTTGCTGGGTCCCAGGTCATTCGCTTCATTTCACACAAAGAAAAGCAAATTCAAAGGCCTCAGAAGGCTGGGTTTTACCTAAAACTTGAGACCCTGGAAGATAGAGAAGGTTAAGTACTGACCCTATCCTTGGTGTTCCAGAAAACAGCTTACTGCAAAGAACCACCCTTCTTCTCTCTGACTTAGATAAGACTCCTGGAGGACCAGTGCCCTGATTTACCCATGACAAGGCCAGGCACTGACCCTCCAAACTTCTACTCTGTGTCTGCTGAATGATTAGCTGACCTGCTGGTCACTACTGATCAGTAGAAGCTAATCAAACTTTGCTTGTGCCTCTCTCTCCCATTCCTCCAGGCCCTTCACCTTTGGCCTACCCTCTGCTGGAATCAGCACATGGGCCCCCTGAGAATTGGCTGGCCTTGGGGTGAAGAATTCTTGATCCAAAGTCTGATCCTTCCTCACTTTAATCCACTCCCCAATGCCTGATTTTTCTAGCTTCATTTACTCCTGTACGTGAAAAAAAACCACTCTTGGCCTAACATTTGAGATATTTGCAGAACCTATGGTCAGAATAGCCTCCTTGTTATAGCTCTCTTTTTGGCCTTTGCACTAATTCTCTTGAATAGATATCTCCTTACTAAGGCTGGATCTGTTATTTTTTTTTATTTGAGAGACCCTGGATGATGTCAGTTTCTGCTTACACTCTTTTGCCTGTGCACTCATGCTGGCTCTCATGTTTCTCTTTCTCTCTCTCTCTCTCTCTCCCCCTTCTCTCTCTGTTACTTTCTCACACATATACACAAACCGACATCTCCCTTCACCCCGGCTATAATACCCTTCTTGTCTTTCCTCCAACCCCAAGCATGTTTCCATTCCAAGATCTTGGGCCTCACAATTCCCTCTACCTGGAGCTTCTGTGAACTTTTAACCATCTGGTTCTTCCTGCTATTCATTCTAGTGTTTGCTCTAATGGTTGCTTGTTAGAGAGACCTTCCCCAGTAGCTCACTATAAAATGGCTTACCCATCTCTACTCTCTCTTCCATCCCTCACTGATGGTTTACCTTTCTTCATTGTACTTGTCCACTACCTAACATGTACTTGTTCATTTTCTGTCTCCCAGCACCTAAGATCGTACTGGGGTTTACCTCAGTTGGTAGAGTGCTGCTCTGCACTTTCTAAGGCCCTGGTTTCCATCCCTACTACCACAAAACATGGGAGAAGGCCCTGGCAGCCCCCTCCTGAAACAATCAGCCATTGAAAACTCTATGAATAGCAGAGAAGCACCGACATAGTGCTAGGCATGGCACAGTGTCAGAGGTGTTCCATTCCATTATCCATATAGTCGCTATGAATCGGACTCAACTCAATGGCACTTAACAACAACAACAAGAAGCACTTAGGATGTAAACTCCCTAATGACCAGCAAATTTGCCTTTATTGTTCATTGATGTCTGTTCCTTTAGTGCCTAGAAGGTTGCCTGGGATGGGACATAATCAGTTTTCAAGAAATATTGGACTTAATAAAGTGATATGACTAAATAAAATAAAATGAAAACTGCTACACTTACTGAATTTTTTCTAGGTATCAACACAGCTAAGATTTCCAATCATCACAATTACCTGTCAATGTAGAGATTATCGTCACCTCTTATAGATGAAGACATTGAGTTGTAAAGATTCACTAAAATGCCCAGATACTAATATTTATTATGTGCTCAGGCTAGACTCAAATTGGCTCAGACCCTTTATCTTTTTATTACAACATAGCAGGCTGCCTTCTAAATCTTTATAACTGCAGCAGTACGATTCTCACAAAGAAAATCAGAGAGGAGTCCCAGAGTGCCACTTCCCATTGGCATACTTAGAACTGGGATGAATTTGAGAGGGATAGTGCTAAAGGTGGCATTTCAAAGTCCCCTAGAAGAATGAGCAGAATTTGCATTTAGATGAGCAGGGGGAAGAAAGGCTCTGAAGTCCTATCAGGGAATTTTGTAAGCCTCAAACTTCCTTGGCCATTGCATTTCACTGTCTGACCCTGTGCGCCTCCAGCCCCAGGAGGTACTGCCACCAGATCCACTACTTCACAATCACAAAAATTATTAAGTTATGAGATAGAACTCATGACTCATTTATTTTTCTCAAAACCTGTCCTAAATATTCAAGACAAAAAGAACAGGCATGGAATACTGTTACCACTTTCCTATGTATGCAACACTTATTACACAGACCTATATATATTTTCAACTGAAAATATTTGTCAAACATAATCATAACTGGATGTGATGGCACATGCTTGTAGTCCCAGCACTCAAGAGGCTGATGCAGGAGGATGAAGAGTTTGAGGCCAGCCAAGGCTATATAGTAAGATCTTATCTAAAAACAAACAAACAAACATAATCATAGCCTAGCTTTTACTGAGCTCCTAACACGTGCCACGCCTGCAGCCATACCACTGTGGCTTCTGATTCCTTCAGAAGCCCATTCCCAAAAAAACAATCAGTCATTGAAAACCCTATGAATAGCAGAGAAGCAGTAACAATACCGTTTGGCCTATTGTACATAGGGTCGCTATGAGTCGGACACTGACTGAACAGTAACTAATAACAGCAACAATTTGTGCTAGGTGCTAATCTAGGCATATTGTACAACTGGAGTATCTAATTCTTAACAACAACAAAAATATGAGATAGAGATTACATCCATTTTACCAAAATGAGAGTGAGGTTCAGAGAGGTCCAAAGTCATCTAGTTATAAAATTAGGATGCAAACACAGATCCTTCTGACTCCAATACCTTTACTTTGTTGAGTGTTCTATTTTGCCTTTTAAGACATGAAATTTTAAGCCAGGTGTGGCAGCGTATGCCTTTAATCTCAGTGACAAGGGAGGTGGAGGCAGGAGGATCACAAGTCCAAGACGAGACCAGAGGAAGTCTGCGTAATTTAGTGAGACCCCACCTCAAAAAAAAGTAAAAGAATGGAATGAGGGTGCAGCTCAGTGGTCCAGTACTTGCAGAACATGCAAACGCAAGGCCCTGGGTTCAATCCTCAGTACAGAAGGAAAAAAAAAAAGAAAAGAAAAGAAAAAAAGAGAGAGAGAGAAAAGAAAGAGAAAAGAAAAAGAAAAAAGGACATGAAATTTTTACTAACCACCTTCTTCATGGTATGCTAATTTAAGCATCCACACAGAAAAGGGGTTCTTCCACCAGAAAACCAGTTCCCTTGGATGGAGCATTACCCATCATAAAATTATAGTTTTGTTTGTATTGCCTGAATGCTTAAAATGGGAAAACAAACTTAGCCATCAGATAAATTAAGGGCAATTATTTACTTTCCAAAAGGATTATCCAGTGCCTAGTGACCTGTGTCCTTATCATAGCTGCATGTTGGGATGGACAGGTTGCCCAAGCTGAGCTGATGAGATTCTCTCCAGAAAATGTGCTACAGAGCTCAAGGATTGGATTACACTCTGCTGGCCACTGGAGTAAGACTAGGATGAGTCAGGGTATCTCTAGCTCCATATCACACACAAACCAAAGTTCTTGAAATTCAGCTGGCTGCTGCGGGAGAGAAACCAACCAAGGCAAGCTTACAGAAAGAAATGTTTATTGGGGGCTCACAGTTAGAGGATCAATCTATGATAGCAGTAGGGCCGGCGTGGTGGCAGCATATGGCAGGGCCCATGGTAAACAACCTTATGTCTTCGTGATCAGGAAGCAGAGACCAGAGAGAGACCAGAGTCACAAGTCCAGCTGAAAATCTCCAAAGGCCCACCATGCCAGTGACCCATTTCCACAAAGTCAAACTCCTCCTCCCAAAGTTTCCATGTTGTTGTTGTTGTTAGGTGCCGTCGAGTCGGTATCCAACTCATAGCGAGCCTCATAGGGTTTTCAATGGCTGACTGTTTTGGGATTGCCTTGGGTGGGAGTGGATTGCCAGGTCTTTCTCTCATTTTTGTGGTGCTTGGAATTGAACTCGGGACCTCAGAGACTGCAGTGCAGCGCTCTACCAACTGAGCTAAATCCCAGCCCAAAGTTTCCATAGCCTCCACAAAATGTGCCACCAGCTGGGGACCAAATATTAAAGTACATGACCTTTGGGGGGCCATTTTAAATTCAAACCATGACAAAAAAGGAAAAATAAAGAGAAATCAATACACAGAGTAAGAGGTGGAAAACCGGGTATAGCAGCCACAAACAGCCATTTCACTACAAAGAACCAGAGCCAGAATGAGTTACTGACCTTTGTTGAATGATAACTTCCCACATCTAGGGAAGCCTGACTATGTTTCCTGTAATTAGGTTGTGAGAGCTTTCAGTCTGATTTCTTATAGTAAATTGTCCTTTATTTAAGCAGTTTTGGGGGTATATATTAGTTATCTATTGTCTGTGACATATTATCTCAAATGTAACAAATAAAACCAACAGTATGTATTATCTCACACCATTTCTGAGGTTCAGGAATGCAGGAGTGGTTTAGCTATGGTTCTGACTCAAGGTCTCTTGCAAGGTTACAGTCAAGCTGTGCTGCTGATGGGTCTCCTGTCATTTCAAGGCTTGAATGGAGCTGGAGAATCTATTTCTAGGCTTATTCACGCACATGATTTTTGTAAGCCTGGCTCTCAGCTCCAGAGAGAGTGGAGGAGGGCAGGAAACCCAAGGTAAGAGCCACAGTCTTTAATATGCCCAGAAACTACATAAGAGTTGACAAGAGGTAGACACCATTGGGGAACCTCTTGGTAGCTGCCTATTATAGGGAGGTCTCTGCTTCAAGCAACCAAAGAATCTCATCTAAGCTATCAGGCACACACCAATGGAGGTAGACTTCCAGCAGTATTAGTCACCCAAAATCCAGCTCAAGATCTGAATGTAAATAGAAAAAGGTCCCTAAGCACTAAAGCATTTCAATAAAGCCTTTTAATTTGACGACATGGATATTCGGATCCACTCTTGGACTTTCATCAATTTGTATGAAAAACAGGTTAAAAGCAACAAAAAAGAGAACTCTTTGAATGACTTGAATCGTTAGAAAGATACATATCACCAAACACAATTTTATGTATCAGTTTAGTGTTGAAACAAAAAGCTCAGAAGGTGCATCAGTCAGGGAAAGTAATGTTATGCTGCAATAACAAAGAAGCAAACAAAAAGGCCTCATGGTTTAAGACAACTCCCATGTATGTCATAGTGGGCTAGCTTCATTCTGTTTATTATTGCTGTCATACTGACTAAGGACCAGGGCTAAAGAAGTACCCTCAGTATTCCCAGTTGCTATATGGCAAAGGAAAAAGAGACATAGCAAACCATGCTGTGTATAAACCAAGATTCGTGTCCGTGAGATTTGCCTATTTCTAAGAGAGCAGGTATGATTAATAAAACCCAAACCAGCTAGAGCCATAAGTTTTTGCCCTTACTTATATGTGATGCCATATATACACAACATGAGGTTACACAGCTATTTAGAAAACCAAATGCTTTCTGTGGATGTGCACTGCTGCATCTGGATGGTGAAAAACGCAATCTAACAGAGTGGTAAAGGAGCCCTAGTGCAAGACCTATTGGTCGCCTCTCCTGACTCCACCTTAACTAGCTGTGTAACCATGAGCAAGTCATGTAACAGCTAGATCCTGGTTTTCCCTTTCTAGAAGGTGCTAACATCAACAGCAACCATCTCTGAGAATTGATGAGAGAATGTGACTTAATAAAGGCATGTGAAGTGTTTACAACAGCACCTGGCTCAGCATCTGGTCTTAACAAATGTCAACTTATTGTTTCCCAAGTCTGCCACTCAATTGACCACTTATCTCCCATCCCAGGTATTCCCAGGAGCATGTCCTCCATCTCCCCCAAATACAAAAGAGGAACAAAGAGACGAAGGTACACTCAATTAGGTTTCTCAACCAGTGAGAGCCACATAAGGAGCTGCAAGGAAACCAAGAGAGATTGCTCTTGATTCGTTATTGTGCAGAGAAACTTTGAATCTTCCTCATAGGCTGTAGTGCTTCTTCTGTTTCACTTCCTTTGTAAAATCTTCCACACTGCTTTTTAATGCTAGTAGGGTAAAATCCAAAATTCTGAGGCTAGGCTTTAAGGACTCATGCAGCCTGGGCCCAGACTACCTATTCCAGCCTTTCAGGTAAATTATTTCTTGGCACCCACTACCTGCTTCATAGACACTGGCTTCCTTCATTCTGGGAGCTCATGGTGGGTTTTTCTGCATCTTTCCACTTCAGTAAAGCCTTTCCATTTCAATAAAGCCTTCTAATGTGACTGACATGGATATTCAGATCTACTCTTGGATTTTCATCAATTTGTATGAAAAACAGATAGGATAAAAGCAACAAAAAAGAGAACTCTTTGAATGACTTGAACAATTAGAAAGATACATATCACCATCCTCTTCCCTCTTCCACCTTTCCAAATCTCACTAGCATTTCAAGGCACACCTTAACCTCCAACTGTTCCATGCAGCCTTCACTGAGGATACACTCATAAGTGGTTGTTCCTACTTCTCAGTTACTGTAACTCTCTGAGCTATTTATTAATTCATTTATTCACTCAATTTGATGATCAATTGCGATTGATAATTTTTCTCCATGTGAGAAAAAAAAGTTAGAATTCTACTCAGTACACAAAACTAAATTTCAGATAGATTAAAGAGCTAACTGAGGTGAAGAGGCAATTTTATAGAGACAGAAAATAAAGTAGTGGTTGCCAGAGGTTAGAGATTTGATGGGAACTGGGTGTTGATGGGCAAGGAGTTTCTCTTTTTAATATTCTTAAACTGATTGTGGTGTTGGTTGCACAAGCCTATAAACATATTAAAGCAATGAATGGTACAGGTGAATTGATAAATTGCGTGGCATATTTATTGTATCTTCGTTAAACATAAAAGGTCTTTTAAAACTTAAATGCTTATTATACATGTACAAAAATATACATAATTTATATGGACATTAAGGACTTAATGTCCATCAGATAAAAAGAGTTCTTACAAATCAATAATTATGAACAACCTAATATAAAATAAAATAGGCAGATATATGAATAAGAGATACAAATGGTCAAGACAAAATGTCTAACAAATATGGATGCCCTAAACTATGTGACTTCTGGATTCAATTCCTAATACAGCATCTTATCATTGTACATTTAATCACATTTACCAAGGGCAACGTTCTTATTCCATGTTCCTTGAGTTTTAATTTGCCTTGTGATTTTTTCACTCCGATAGATTTTATATTCTTCATCTCCTCTGCAATAGCAAATGTTCCTTTTTCAGAGTTTAATTAAAAAAAAAACCATTTTGTGTGTTTTGTAAATTTAATTAATTAATTAAAAGCAAAGAATATAAACCCCTTCTATTTCATACTTATCTTTTTAAATTTAATTTCTGTCTTAATATGTTGCTGCAGCCCAAACTAATTCACTTCCCTCCCACACTGAATGATGTGTGATCTATTGGGAACAAACGAAGAACATTTCCATCTGGAGGGAGTCGAGGGTGCAGGTACTGATCATTTTATCAGGAAGTCATCCTTAGTGTAACACACAAAATTATTATACTTTCAGGAAATTAATTACCTTGGGCAAAATGTAGAATTTCCTATTTGCTAATGAAAATACCAAAGATTTCCAAGGTACCAAACTGGCCTCTGTGCCACATTTCCCTCTTAAATAGCATTTTGGGGAAAATGCACACAAGTGGACAGAAATAAAAATATAGATATTAGTCTTAGATTAGCCATAGTAACATGATGAGAGCTTACAAAGAACTGTGAGGTGAAATACTTTTTTCTCTTGTGAAGAATTTAATGGAAAAACATAATCCTCCTAGGAAATGCATTTCTCACTCCTAATGTCCTCACCATCTACTGAATTTGGACAGGTGCTGAAGTCAAAGGATTGCACCTCCAATTACCATCTCTTCCCTCCTCACCACAGCTGACACTTGAAGATCTGTTTAGGAACCAACTGAAAGTCCTATAGGCACCTTGATACCACAGGGTTAAAGCCCCTCTCAAAGCTGTCCTTCCTGTGCATCCTAAAGTCCCACAAACTGTCACCCAGCCTAAAGCACCTGCCTTTCAAAATTCCCTCCTCCATTTTCCTCATAACGCAATCAGTCATACACTAAGCCCTAAATGGGTCGCCTCAAAGAAATTCCTCAGATCCCACCAAACCATCACTCTTCTCACTAACAAGCTCTGGTTTAGGTCCTCATGTCTCATGTAGACTTATGCCAGAGTCTTCCAATGGTTGTCTCTGCTTCCAGACTGTCCTCTTCATATCCCTTCTTCCTTGGCTCCCCTCCCTATCCCCTTCACTCCAAATGCAAATCCAGCCACAACATGACAACCAATGAAATATCCAATAACTTCCTGTGGGCTAAGGATCTCATTGGTTGGGTCCACATCCAAGCTTTTAGCATGGCCTTCCATGCCCTCCACAACCTGCACCCTAGGCTTCTCTCTCTCCACTGTTTCCTCACAATGTTTAAGGTCCTGGACACATACAACACTTTGCTAGTAGAATAATCTGTACCCAGAACACAAAACTTCTCCATCCTACTCATCCTTCAATATTCTCTGAGGCCCCAAACTTAGCTAAGTTCTCTTGTAGCCCCTGCTCTTACCTCAGTAAGACCCTAAAACAGCCTGCTTCCTCCACTAGAATACTAACTATTAGGGCAAGGAAACCTGTCTTTGACATCCTTGTATTATCAACAGCTGGCAAAAATGTATGCTCCATGATAGATTTGCAATAATTGCATAACTGAACTGGGTAAATAGTTTGGTGTCCTCTTCTTTGGAAAGTGTTTATGTGTCATTTACTTGAGTACAGGGCAGTTCCTCCTCCAGAGAGCAGACTTCCCCACAAACCTCCAAGGCAGTCCTGCCCTCCCCCTAGAGACACTTTCTTTCTGAGAGTCAATGTTGTCTTGTTTATATTACTAATTTTCAAACTTAGCTGCATATTAGAATTATCTGGAAAGCTTTTAAAATATTCTTAAGCCCAGTCCTATTCTCACAACACTGAAAGCAGAATATCCAGAGGTGGTTCCCAGGTTGTTTTTAATATGCTTTCCAGGTGATGGTCATTAGAAGCCAGGGTTAGGAAGCACACATCTACATACAAAGTAAAATAATGGAGAGTTGAAAGCTCTCCAGGTAGTACCACCTTTGGTCATCAAGCAAAGGCCTTACGCAGGGTATCACACTTTGAAGTCTCTCTCTCAAAGAATTTTGAGCTCCATTCAGATGCCTGGAATTGGTGCAAGCCAACAATTCCAGCCCAAGCTCCATGCCTAAATCAGAACCCGTATGGGTTTCAGTAAGTGCCCTTCAAAACCCTCTTAGATTCTCTACCTTCTTAGAAGTTGACCAGATGCCCTAAAAAACCACATAACTCACACCTACATGGTAACCTTGGGATCTAGAGGCTGGGCTTTCATTGTGGAAGGAAGAACTGGCAAGCTGATCACTCCCACTTGATGGTACAATATTTGGTTCACAGGAATGGTATTGGCATGCTAACTTTGAGTGGCTCACATCAAACAAAAGACAAGTTCAGAACTCTGCGCTACCTGATGGTCCGCTGCCGATTCTTGAGCTGGAGCTTGGGATGTGGGCCTAGTATGTGGCAGGCTGTTCTTATTCCAACTGTGGTGCCGCCTTCGGTTCACACTATCCAAGTGTGATGGGGAATGAGAGGTGGTAGGCATCCTTTATCCTGAGCATTCTCTACTCCTGGTACCCACAGCAGTCACCTTACTTCTTCCAGGTCTCATACCACATGACAAGCAGGTCATAGGGAGTGGCTATATCTATCCTTTCTCAGGGATTTGGGGATTGTTGGTGCACAAATTCTACGAGCCCCACTAGTTCCTACCATCTTGCCTTTACTTAATGTACTAATGTCATACTCTCTTAGGTCTGTCTGAATTCATGTCAGATAGGGAAGGGACATCCCTTGCATGAATGGGATCGCTCCTTCCAGTCCACTAGTGGACTCTCATCTATCCTCCCCATGGGTGGAAGTGTGTGGAAGGCCAGACACCATCATCATTGAAAGAGATCACACTCGAGGAAGGGAATATATAGCCAAAAGAGTTTAAGAGAAGAGAGTTGGAAGATGTATTGTTCTGTTTACATTATCATATTCTAAGCAGTGAACTTAACATGAGTAGAAAATCAATCATCACTCATTTTTCCTGGATGCCCCAGGTAAGACTTTCATTTGCAGTTATCATTAAGAATGCACAGAAACAATTTACTTGGAGTAAATCATTGGAAGCCAGGATTCACAGGCAGCATGATGGATGGTGCAGCATTGTGAGTACTGATATAACCAGCAGTAAACAAGTAACCCTGGGGAATGGCAAAGGCCAGAAGGTCCATATTGATTCAATGCAAGCAGGTTCCAAAGAACCACAGCATGGTGAGTAATAACAAGGTTACACCTTTTTTTTTTCTCAGTGATAGTCATGAAAATAGCCAATGGCTCATTTGACAGGAAATAATATGAAGAAATGTTTCAGGCCTGACTATAAGGAAAACAGTGTCTCAGTATTCTGAAGAATGTTCATACATTACTTAGAAAATAAATAAATACATAAATATCTTTTCTCTACCCGTTATTCTAAATCTTTATAAATATGTCACTATAATACAAACCTGCGCATGACTTTTGTAATACATTTTTTATTTGGTCCTGCACCAAAATTATTCAAAAAAGGGGAAAACCACATTTTAAGGAACTTGTATTTTGGTATATCCCATTATATTGTGCTTGAACTTCATTTATTGTTGTTGTTAGATGCCATGGAGTAAGTATCCAACTCATAGTAACCCTATGTACAACAGGTGAAATACTACTGTCAGTGCTTCTCTGCTATTCATAATGTTTTCAATGGTTGATTGTCTTTTGGGAGTAGGCTGCCAGGTCCTTCTCCCAAGCCTACAGCATCTGGTGTTCCCATGCAGTCTCCTATCCAAGTACTAACTAGGCCCAACCCTGCTTAGCTTCTGAAATCTGACAGGATCAGATGCCACAGTGGTACAACTGCAGGTTGAACTTCATTTACAACTCAGAAATGTGGCTCCTCCAACTAACTGAGTTCCTGAAATTCAGTGAGGAATAAACTAAAGATATGTCATTCATCTTTGGGTTGTCAAGAAGAAAGACCCTGACACACAGGAGGTGTTCAAGCAAATGTTTAAGAAATGAATAATGGCCACACTTGATCTTTGTCTGCATAGGAATCATCAAGGCTACCCCAGTGGCTTGTATTCATAACACACCTCTGAATGTTTTTGTTTTCCAACTGAATGATAGATTTTCTAGTTTACAAAGCACTGTGAGGTTCCTTATTTCATCACCAGGAAACTTTTTCTGGGCCCTATTATGTGTCTGCCTATAACCGTACCGGGCTGGGATTTAGCTTAGTTGGTAGAGCGCTGCACTGCAGTCTCTGGGGTCCCGAGTTCGATTCCCAGCACCGCAAAAATGGGAGAAGGGCCTGGCAATCCACTCCCAAGGCAATCCCGAAACAGTCAGCCATTAAAAACCCTATGAGGGTCGCTGTGAGTTGGATACTGACTCCACAGCACCTAACAACAACAACAATAGCCGTACCACTATGGCGTCTGATCTCGTCAGATCTGAAAGCTAAGCAGAGTTGGGCCTGGTTAGTACTTGAATGGGAGACTGCCTGAGAACACCAGGTGCTGTAGGATTGGAACAAGGACCCAGCTACCCACTCCCAAAAAATCAATCAGCCATTGAAAACCCTATGAATAGCAGAGAAGGACTAACAATAGTGCTTCCTCTGTTGTACACAGGGTCACTATGAGTCAGACACTGACTCCATGGCACCTAATAACATTATGTGTCTTGTCTGTGGAACAAAGGAAAAGAGAGAGGCTACTGTTCCCATGTAACTGAAAACTCCATGGAAGAAGGAGTCAGACACAACATTACCAGGAAGCATGTTAAGATCAGTATAAGAGGTTTGAACAAAATTTCATGAGAGTTGAGAGGAGGGAAGTGAGAGAAGAAGTGGGATATATGGCTTCTAAAGATGAACTTGAGAGGATGGGGGTCTCACTAGGCAGAAACAGAAAGGAAGAAGATTGCCTTAGAACTGAAGTAACAGTACATAAGTCCCTTTCTTAGGCCTCCAATCACTTTCCATTATTCTCATGACAAAATTCAATGCCTTCCTGTTGTCTCCAAGGTCCTACATGCCTTAGCTGCCTGCCTTGCCTTCCTCATCTCCCTTCACTTTCCTGTGTTTCCATCCTTCTGCTCATCTTGACGTTCATCAGACACACCATGCTTTTTCTTAACTTATAGCCTTGATATTAGCTCTTCACTCGCCAGAAACATACCACTGCTCCAATCTTCATGTGGCTGTCTCAGGCCTCCTATTCAATGTTACTTCCTTAGAAATGGCCCTGGCCACCCATTCAAATTACTTATGTTCTCTCATCGTACATCTCTTACTTCAGAGCACTTTCTAAAACTACTCCATATA
The DNA here is from genome assembly GCA_007922755.1 of Pedetes capensis. Lineage (NCBI taxonomy): Eukaryota > Metazoa > Chordata > Mammalia > Rodentia > Pedetidae > Pedetes > Pedetes capensis. Next base: position 26,312 of record VMDO01004347.1, on the reverse strand, counting down.
TATATAAGCTTATGCATTTTTTTACCTTGTCTTTGATCTGTCTTCCACGTTAGAAATTCTAAGAGTCAAAGACCTTGAATACTTTGTTCATTGCGATATCTCTAGCACTGAAAAGAGTGCCCAGCAGACTGTAACTTCTCAGTACATCTTCTTTGAATGAATTAATGACAAAGGAATGTACAATCAAGGCCAGAAGTGTAAAGGATATACATGGATAGGATACAGGATACCCAGGAAAAAAAATGTGGAGCTTGAACAAGGCAGAAAAAATAGCTATACTCAGACCTAGAGAAGTATTTGAGTACAATACTAAAGGGTTTGAACTTGATTGTATAAGGGAAAAGAAACCAAAAAAAAAAATATATTTTGAACAATGAAATTTTTAATAAGACTTCTTTTACAGGGAGATAAGTTTAATGACAATGTAGAGTGTCTTGGAAGGGAATTGTAAACTGCCTGCAAAGAGTCCAGTTAGCAGCCAGAAATCCAGAAGAAAAACAAAGAGACATTCAAAGAGTGAAGAAAAGATTAATTTGAGAGGCACAGAGGAAATGGAAGAATTTGCCCATAGAACAGGAAGAGATTAAAATGATCTCTATAACTGGATATGCAGAAAGTACTTGACAAATATTAATTAAATTAATGAACCCAGGCCAGCCTGCATAATTTAGTACATGGTGATTCTAGCCAAGTAGAATGTATAATGGCATGAGCAAAATAGTTGGTGGACGTGACAATACATGTGTCTATGATCTGTGATCTGCCTATAATATATCCAAGTTCATAAGGTCCACATATAAAGCTTAGGAGAGAGGTTAGGACTGAAAATAATGAATAATTGGCCACTTTCTAGAGGCAATTTCTAAAAAGTAGTAAGAGAGAATCATTAATCATTGATTATTGGGGCATAATCATGTTTGGGGCTCGCATTTAGCTCAGTTGGTAGAATGCTGCTCAGTGCCCTGTGAGGTCCTGAGTTTGATCCCCAGCAACACAAAAATGGGAGAAGGACCTGGAAATCCACTCCAGAAGCAATCTTGAAACAATCAGTCATTGAAAACCCTACGAATAGCAGGGAAGCACTGACATAGTGCCGGTCACAGCACAGTGTCAGGGAGTGTTTCATTCTGTTGTACATAGGGTCTCTATGAGTCGGACCTGAGTCAATGGCACCTAACAACAACAAACAACAATCATGTGTGCGAACTAGCAGTAATGACAGAGAAAAGCAAAAGAAGCAAGAACTCTTGACCTTAGGAATCCAGGAGTTGATGAAAGGATTAGGCCTAGCACTTTTGTGTCTATTTCACAAATGTAAAGAACAGAACTCAGAGGGGCTACACAGGAAACAGAGTGAAGGAGGACTCACATCCAGGTCTTCTCACCACAAGTTCCAAGCTCTTTACCCAAGCATTGAGCCTATGAACACAGAAAAGCTGTGTTAAAGCATTGTGATTTGTGGGGGCATCCAGGTGGCTCAAACTGAACAGACACATTTACTTCACTAACTTTCCTAGCTGCCTGAGCATTTTCCTCACCCACATTACTCTTTGGGGTAAGGAAATTTCCAGAAGACCTTTAAAATTGCACATTTGCAGGGAGGATTTTAACACATGAACACATTAGCAGCTCTTAAAGTGATTTTCTCTCAGGACAGGCCTGCTCACTGCTTCTTTTCAAGTTTCCAAAGGAGAAATAGCAAGTTATGAAGGATGCTGTAGGGGGAAACTGGGAGGAAATTGGCAAAAACCCCAAAACTGGGAAAACGGCTTCTGAAGATCTGGTTTGTAAATTAGAAACCTAGGGAAAATGAAAGTAACTTGATTGGACATTTGTACAAAACCCTTCATAAATGCCCTGAACCTGATTGGACAATTGGACTCAAAGCTGATTGGCTCAGGCCATTTGGTGCAAGCTATATAAGGAGCTGCACTGCAGCAGCTCACTTTCTCTCGTCTAGACCATCGGCAAGGAAACAATTCTCTCTCTGTGTTGCGGACCACCAATGAAGCAAGAACTCTCTCCTCCTGACCATAGAGACCACCAACACAGAAGCATCTGCCCTTGAGGCAGTATAAGAGCTGCTAGCACTTAAAGCTGTACACTTTGGGTTTCTCTTTGCCCTGATAAGGGCAAAGAAATAAAGAGCTGTGTTTCTCCCCCACAAGGCAAAAGCGCCTGAGGCTTTTTCCTTTCTCCCGTCTCCACAGGCGTTTCTGAGGGCCACAGGAGTCTGAGCCCCTCACCTAGTGAGTTGTGTTTAGTATCTGTGTGCATGGCAGCGTCTCCCGTCCAAACATCCAAGCCAGACCAGGAGGTGCACACCCCACAGGATGCCAGAATATGAGAAAGACAGAAAAGGAAATGCCTTCTGTACATTGAAAGTCTCAGCAGCTACCAATTATATGTGCTCCCACCAAAACAAATGGGGTAACAGAGAGAACCCAGGACTGAATTTGAACTATACAGCCAAGATAGTGGCTAGGTGGTCTAGGTTAGGATTAGGCTCTGCAGGGCTAGAATCTGAGCAGAGATCACTAGATAAGGTACCATAGGCCCTGAGCATCAGAAGGTAATATAAATATCAAACTTCCAACACCAAAGGCCATGCCCCAACAAAGGACTAGGGCAGAAAGATCATAGGACCAGAGTGAGATGGGAACAAGAAGCTTAGAAGTAAGGAAAAAAGGCTGGGGAAAGCCAGGCGCGGTGGCACATGCCTGTAATCCCAGCGGCTCCGGAGGCGGAGGCAGGAGGATCGCAAGTTCAAGACCAGAGGCAGTCTGTGTAATTTAGCGAGACCCTGTCTCAAAAAAAAAAAACTAAAAGAAATGTGCTGGGGGTGCAGCCCAGTGGTCCAGCACTTGCAGAGCATGCAGGTGCTAGGCTATGGGTTCAATCCCTAATACTGCAAAATAAAATTAAAAAAAAAAAAAAAAAAAAAGGCTGGGGGAATAGCATGAAATGCAAGAGTGAGAATTTAACCACAAGTGACCATGAATACTTACACTAATATTCATGAACCAGTGGCTATATGGCATGGGTAAGGAGTGTGCCCATCACCATGAACATCTGGCTGTGTGACCTTGAAAAAGATACTTTGCCTTTCTGAGTCTCACATTGCTTAACTATAAAAATGATAATTTGATCAAATCATGTCTAACACCTCCAGATATGTAACAGAAAAAATTTTCTTCTCTATTATTGAAGTCAAGCTACTTTATACTTTTGCCTCAAATCCAAAAATAAAATCACCCTCAAGATTTTTTTTAAAAAATCTATTTCTTATCTACATTAAGGAAACTGTCAGATGCTTAAGAAAAGAAATCACCCATTGATTTATTTCTTACTTTCTGAACAGCTATTCCTTTTAGCAAGATAAAAGTGAAACAAGCCAAGGGGTGGGAACAAGAGGGCATTTTAAATCTCTAAACTGAAATAGAAAAGGAAGAAAAGTTTAAAGGTAGCATAATAACAGCTTTTCTGTTTTCCCACTAAGAGCATTTTATCTAAAAGGTTCACCCAGAATGCTAACAAGGCAAAGCTTTAGAAATGCATCAAATGAAACCATTTCCACTTCCAATGGCATTAATCTTCTCTGTGGTTAAGGAAGGATTAAAAGTAACCCTAAGGAGTTGGCATTCCCCAGATGCTTTCCAAGTGTACCTGTCCAGGTGTGCCAGGGCAAGGGCTGCAGCAGAATACACCCCACATTCTCACAGCAGTTCCATGTGCCTCTACTTGATCATGTCATCCCCTGAAATCACCTCCTTGCTGCAAAAGCCACCAGTCAGATACCAACTGGATAAAGGCATTTCTTGTACTGGAGGCAGCTCATCTCTGGGAATTTCATTTCCAACACAACCTATCCTTAATTCATATCATTAGTGCTAATAATATTCTCTCTTATTAAGAAATCAAACAAGGGCTGAGGGTATAGCTCAGTGGTAGAGCACTTGCCTAATACACACAAGGCCCTGGGTTCAATCTCCAGCAATAATAATAATAATGATAATAATAATAATAACAATAATAATAATAAATCAAGAAATCTCCCATATAAATAAAAATATGCAGATTCTCCCCCCAGTGTGGATTTTCTTCATTGCTTCGTTTATTCTCTAGATTCCAAGTGAATCTGCACTTGGATAGATTCATACAAGTTTAGCTTGACAGCAGCTGTTGGAGCTAGTCCATGTGAGTGTTGATCAGCTACATCTGTGACCACTGTCTTAGTCCATTTTGTGCTGCTGTAACAGAATACTATAGATGGGGTAATTTATAAACAATACAAGTTTATTTGGCTGTTGGTTCTGGAGGTTGGGAAGTCAAAAAGCATAGTACTACCATCTGGCCAGAAACTTCTCATGCTGCATCATAACACAGCAAAACAGCAAACCACCATGCATGAGACAAAGAGAGAAACCAGGCTGAATTGACCCTTTTCTCAGGTACCCAGTCCCACAAAACCTAATCCACTGCCACGATCCATTCCTAATTAATTCCTTTGTGATCTAATCATCTCTTAAAAGCCCTGTCTTAATATTATTATAATAGGAATCAAACTCTAATATGAATTTTAGAAGGGACATTCAAACATGGCAACCACTGTACCAAAAACTAGCTTTCCCATGCTTTTAAAATATTAAAAATATTCATAATGTTTGTAAGCAATGTCTTCAGTTCTCCAGGGACCTCCTCTCTAATGTGGCACCAGCAACATCAAATCCTATTGCCACTTGATGAAGACCTTGGTTTAACACACCCTACCTTGTTCCCTCTGGCTTCTGTTTCCACTCCACATTGGAAATTTGTTTCCGCTTATAAAATAAGCAACCATGTAGGCCAAGCAACACTGGAATCTCATCGAAATCATCATGAAAGTTCCATTTCTAAAGGAGCATCTGTAATTTTCAGCTCTAAAATATTTCATAATTAGAGATGCTACTCATCAGGAAGAAAATGACAAAGTTGACATTTATACTGAAAAGTCACTGGAATCTGTCTCTACATGTATTAATTATAGGAAGTTGCTTTGGCATGGTAGTTGGTGGTAATCGTTAATGCTAAAAATAATGTTTTCTTTCCAACAGCTATGCCAGTTCCACTCAGGTCCCCAGAAGTCTCATCTTCTTTGTAAAGTCTTGCCTATAATGGGCTTTACTTTCATAGAATATAATAGAAAGTACATTTCTGAAGTGTTCCAATGACTCCAAGCTACTGGGGTTTGCTATACAATGGGGAAGTTGTAGAATTCAAATTGGCAATGATATATTGAACTTGGTGGCAAAATCCAAGCCAGTGATTACAAGGGACCCACACAGAGCAGAGTTTCCAAGGAAGAAGAACAAAGTAAGGTATCTCAGTCACTGTGCCCTGCAATGATCAAAAGGACTACCAGGTTCATCCCTGAGAACTCCGAGTCTCACTCATAACCAACAAAGAACACAGGCTGAGCACAAAGGGTGCTCAGTATTTCTCTGCTCCTCCCCATACCAGTTTGTTCAGGACTGGAAAAAAGTCCCACACTAGTACCCAGAAGCCCCTTCTCCTGGTTTTCTCTTCTGACTATTTTGCCTACAAGTGTCCTCCCAGGTCACATGGTGCTTTCTCTGGGTTGAAGGCTTATCCTTCCCTTCTTTGAGGGAGCTCGCTCTTGACTCTTAGCCAACAAGGTGCAGATCTTATTTCTCACCGACACTCCAAGAATCTGGTCTGGCTTGTGTTGCTTAGTCTGACATCTTCATACCACTAGTGTGTATCTATCAAGAAAAAAATCACCAATATAGACCACCTCTCATTGTATAACTTGGATGTTTTATCATGCTAAGAGGCACTCACTGCAGCTGGAGATGGGATGCACAAAAGAAAGTCACATGCCCTGCCACATACACTAATCTGGACTGGGATCTGGAACTGCCATTAGTATGTGCATTTAGTAATCTGGACTGGGATCTGGAACTGCCATTAGTATGTGTCTCACTGCTCCTCAGTTTTCTCCTCTGAAATAACCCGCAGGTCACCAGATTTCCTTCCAGCGCTAATCTTCTCTATGTCTCACCCTTACCTTTGTCTCACTCTTCTGCCCCAGGCCCACGCCATACTCTTCATCCTTAGAGAGCAGTATTCTCAGGCAGTCCACTGTGATATTATTTCTTCCCAATATAATCAAAAACTCATTGACCCACTGCAGCTTAGGACTCAAACCCTAGCCAACTACAAATCAATATCAGAAAGGAGCAATGATCAGCCTAAATTCAAAGTTAATATGATCAGCTAGCTAGGCACCATGGTAAACACCTCTCATCCCAGTGATTTGAGAGACTAAGGCAGGAAGATGGCAGATTCGAGGCCGCAGGCAGCCTGTATAACTTAGTGAGATCCTGTTCTCACAATAAAAATAAAAAAGGATCTGGGGATGCAATTTAGTGGCAGAGCTCTTGCCTAGCATGCACAAGGCCCTGGGTTCAACTCTCCAGTACTGAAAAAAAAATTGTTATCATGCATGCCCATTATTCCAAACAGGATTTATGGCAGTTTACCTAGATACATTATAAAACATTATAAAAGATGGCTAAATTAGTAGAAGAAAAGATAGAAAGAAAAGCAAAAAATGTGGGCATAGATGAAACTTGAAATGCTCTAAGGAGATAATCAAAGCTACTTTTAAGAATGATTTTTTTACTTTAAAATATTTAATTGACAAAAAATTTGTATGTTCAAGGTGTGCAATGGGTAGACAATATACATACACATTGTTTACTAATTACCCCAGATTAATTAACACATCTATCACAACCATGGTCATCATTTGTTTGTGTCTGTGTGTAGTGAAGACACTTAAAATCTTCTCTCATCAAATTTCACATAAATAATATAGTATTATAAACTATAGTCATCATTCTGTACATTAGGCCACCAGGAGTTATTCATCTTATAACTGCACTTTCGTAGCCTGTGAACATCTTCCTATTTCCCCAACTCTGCAACCTGTGCATCCACAACTATATTCTCTGTTTCCATGAATTTGTTTTTTATATATATAATTCTTTTGTTTCACATACAAGTGAGATCATAAAGTATTGGTCTTCCTATGCATGTTTCTTTCACTTAATATAAGGTATTCCATGTTCATTCATGATGTCACAAATGGCAGAATTTTCCTCTTTTTATGACTGAATAGCATCCTATTGTATATGTGTGTATTTTTTGTTATCTATTTATCAATGGACACTTTGATCATTTTGATATTTTGGTTACTGTGAATAATGCTTAATGAACATGGGGGTGCAGATATCTCTTTGAAATACTGATTTTAATTTCTTTTAGATATAAAGAAATCCAGATATCCAGAAATGAGATTATTAGATCATACGGTAGTTCTATTTTTAAGTTTTTGAGAGGGCTCCATACTGTTTTCCATAATGGCTGTACCAACCTATATCCCTACCAACAGTGTACTAGAATTCTCTGGTCTGAACTTCCTTGTTAACACTTGCTATCTCTTCTCCTTTGATCATAGTCATCATACAGGCATGAGGAGACATCTCATCATTGTTTTTATTTGCATTTTCCTGATGATTAGTGGTTTTAGACACATTTTCATATATCTATTCACCATCTATGGAGCTGGGATTGAGTTCAGTCAGTAGAGCACTGCTCTGCAGTCTCCAAGGTCCTGAGTTCGATTCCCAGCACCACAAAAACTAGAGAAGGATGTGGCAATCCACTCCCAAGGCAATCCTGAGACAATCAGCCATTGAAAACCTTATGAGGGTCGCTATGAGTCGGACAGAACTCAACAGCACCTAACAGCGACAGCATTCACCATCTATATTACCCACTCAGGTCCTTTGTCAATTTTTTAATCAAGTTATTTAAGGTTTTTTTGTTTTGTTTTATTTGCTATTGAGTTATGTGAATTCCTTTTATATCTGGGGCATTATCGTTATTTGGTTTGCAAATATTTTCTCCCATTTCATTTGCCTTTTCATTTTATTGATCTTTTCCTTTGCTGTACAAAAGCTTTTTGGCTTAATGTAGTCTTATCTGTTAATTTTTGCTTTTATTGCCAGTGCTTTTGATGTCATATCCAATAAATCATCTCTAAGGCCAATGTTGGGGCTGGGATGGGATTTAGCTCAGTTGGTAGAGCGCCACTCTGCAGTCTCTGAGATCCCGAGTTTGATTCCCAGCACCACAAAAATGGGAGAAGGACATGGCAACCCACTCCCAAAGCAATCTCGAAACAATCTGCCATTGAAAACCCTATGAGGGTCGCTATGAGTTGGACATGACTCGACGGCACCTAACAATAACAACAACAAGGCCAATGTTGAGGAGTTTTCACCAATGTTTTCTTCAGGATTTTTACACTCTCAGATTTTACATTTAAGTTTTTAATCTACTTAGATGCAATCCCTGTCTACTTCCCTTTCTGTTGCTATAACTAAGTACCAGAGACTAAGTTATTTATAAAGAATACAAGTTTGTTCAGTTCACAGTTCTGAGGGCTGGGAAGTTGAAGATTAGACTGTAGCATCTGGTGAAGTCCTTCTTCCTGGTGCAGATTCTGCAGAGTCCCAAGATGACAGAATATCACATGGCAAGACAGAGCAAGTTTGCTAACTTTGGTCTCTCTCCTCTAATGATGCCACTAATGCAATCACAGAGCTCCATCCTCATGAGCTCTTTTAACCTTGATTACCTCCCAAAGATCCCACGTTTCAAATTCCATAGTTGGATTAAGTTTCCAACCTCTAAATACAGTCAGACACCATGTGATGGTGTTTTAGGCAATGATGGACCATATTTATAATGGTGGTACTATATGATGATAATGGAGCTGAGAAATTCTTATGTCCTAGTGACATTGTAGCTGTCATAAAGTCACAGCACAACCCACTACTCACATGTTTATGGTAATGCTGGTGTAAACAAACCTATTTCCCTGCCAGTTGTATAAAAGCGTAGCACATACAGTCATGCACAGTACATAACACCTGATAATAAATGAGTGTGCTACTCATTTACATATTTACTATACTTTTTATCATCATTTTAGAGCATACTTCTTCAATTTATATACTCAGAAGTTTACTATAGAACAGTGTGTCATTTTACAGCAATAACAGCTTCATCCTGGGCTTAAACACAGAAAAGATTGTGTACATGGATGACACAGTGTTGGGGAGTATTTCGTTCTGTTGTACGTAGGGTCAGTATGAGTCACACCTAACTCAAATGCACCTAACACCAACAACAACAAAAGCAGCTTCACACATCTCAGGTTTATTCTGTCACATGATTGCATCAAGAAGCCACATTGCATGGCTGACCTACACCATTTAGGTTTGTGTACATCTCTATCATGTTCACACAATGATGGAATTGCCTCACAATGCATTTCTCAGCACACAACCTTTTGTTATGTTGTGCCCAACTGTACCTTGCAATGGGGATTAAATTTCAACATGAGATTTTGCGGAGACATTTGAGCCACAGAAGTCCCCTTTGCCAATTCTGGAGTGGATTCTATATTTAGCTTTGAGCTCTCCAGCACCCAAAGAGAAAAAGGAAAGACAGTGATTTAATGGAGAAAAAGTTTCCTTCTTGTCTCCAGTGTTCTCTCCTCTGTCCCATGCTGCCTTTGCACCTGCCACAGTGCTCTAGGCTTCCATTCCCTGAAACAGAATTGATTAATGAAGTTGAAGTTCTTCAGTCTTTGGACAACTCTCAGATCAAGAAGGAGATAGAAACCAGAACCTAGGATGTCCTCCTGTTTCTTATCAGACCTGAGTAACACAATGTTGACCCTTTTTTACATCCCCACCATGGAAAACCATAGAGAAATGTTGGCCCAGCATAATGTTTCCAGATTTTCCTGCAGCATCCAGATCACCAGCATAAGGATTGAAAGCTGATTGCTGAAAACATGTTTCTTACTCTGTCTCTTTGTAAAACAGAAGTCCCCTTGCACTGTAAAAGGAGCCTTTGATGCATCATTAAACAAGCACTTCCATCTCCAAAAGGAGACACCCGTACTCAGTAGGGCAAAGACTACTTCCACACAGATCCATATCAAATCATCCCAAAGAACAAGGTCTACTTTCTTTTCAAAGAGCAGCCCCCAACAGGAATGCTATTGGGATGAGAATCCTGACAGAGGGTGTATTTTTAAGGAGTCTGGGAGGAGACTCTAAAATCAATCCTTATATGTCTTTATACTTAATGTCTTCATTTCCAAAGTATGTGCATATCTCCTATTGTCCCTAACTCTCTGTAAGGTATGTAGAAGTATTTGGGATGAGGAATGTGTGGTTGATTAAGAGGCCTTTTAGGGATGGGTGGCATGGCCATGGGTCAGGCATTCTGATTCCAACCATAGTACAAGACCCTAGGGGTGGGAGTTGAATAAAGCCCAGGATTGGGCTCTCACTGTTTTATGATCTCAGACCAGTTACTTTCTCTCAGGTAGAGGGCAGAAGAGCATGCAAAATATGAATCTGCAAGCTTCAATGGAGCAGGTCTCTGCAGTCAGCCTTTGTCTGTCCCTCCCTCTTAAGCCTATCTCTTCCTTAGGACGTTGACTTCAGTCTTGGACTTCAGTGTCTCCTCAAATTAGCTCCACTGTGCATTCTTAGGAGCAGAGCACAAACTCTTTTAACTAATTTACCTACAAGACATGGTCATACTCAGGCAGCGTCAGCCCCAGGCTTGCCTCTGCAGCCCATGCGAGACTCTACCATAAAGCAACTGGGTTCTAGCGCCAGGCACGGTGGCGCACACCTGTAATCCCAGCAGCTCGGGAGGATCACGAGTTCGATACCAGAGGCAGTCTGTGTAACTTAGTGAGACCCTGTCTCAAAAGGTGAAAAAATGGGCTGAGGGTGCAGCTCAGTAGTCTAGCACTTGCAGAGCATGCAAGCGCGAGGCCCTAGGTTCAACCCCCAGTACCGGGGAAAAAAAAAAAAGCAACTGGGTTCTATGTACAGGATGGTAAGAACACTTTGCCTAGATAAAAGCAAACTTTTCATTTACTTAATTTTTATCCTTTACCCATAAATAAGCTAATGATGCCCCTGCAATTCCAAAAAGATCCCCTGCCACTTAAAGTTAAAAAATCCCAGTTATTTTATTTTTATTCAGAGAATAAAAAGCAATAGCCCTGATTGTGTCCTTCACGTTTCTTATAACTTAGAAAGTCCAACCTCCCAATCATTATTATAAATGAAAGCAGCTTTATTCAGCAGGTAATCCACCATCAGCCCCCTTCCCAAGCCCTGGCAGGATAAAGGCAAGGGGAAGAGGTTGTCCCTTATTCTCTGAGTATATGTGCCCAATGCTCCACTGCAACCCCCAGCACCTGTGCTGAGCATTGTCTGGCAATTCTGCCTGTCCACCAGAGGAAGTTTCCTACTAAGAGTAAGAAAAGGCCAGAAAGAGCTGTGTATGCCATTGTCCCTAAATTCAGCATGGGCTGATTTAGAATTTGTTGTCAGGAAGAGTTCTATTTCTGCTTCTTTGCTATATTCTCTTCAAAGTCTAGTTTTATCTTTCCCTGTAAAAGCAATGTCAATGTGTTTTCACCAGTTCTCCTTAGGAGGTGCCCTTATAAACAGTGATGCACTCCAGTTAATTATGGTAGGTACTATTTAACTGTGACTGTGAACCGCCCTTCTCCTCTGCATTGTCTACCCAGAAATGCCAGTGGCAAGCTCTAGGGAAGGACCTAAGGGTGGATTTTAACCTCTGTTGTTTCCTATAGTCATATTAACCTTAAAACTCAGAAAACAACAAATTTCAAGCTACTCTTCCTTTCAAAGACATAGTTATGAAAATCACTGAGATGTCTTAGCAGCTTTCCAAGGGGAAAGCACTTTTGATGCATTATGGCAATAATTCCATTGCTCCTGGTGAAATGATAAATTATATACAATACTGCCAATCATCTGCCTTAGCAAGGCAGGCAGCCCTGAAATCTCCTGGAGTAGAATTATAGCCACAAATGTGCATGTGTGTGAGTGTGTGTGTCTGTGTGTGTGTGCGTGCATGCTCAAAATTTGTTCATTGTCAATGTGACTTAAGAGCCAAAGGAACTGTTTTCCAAGCTGACTTCAGCATCTTTATACTTCACCATTGTGACAGAATCCCACATGTCTGTCAGTTGGCTGCACTGTGGGGGCTTGTACATTGTTGTGATGCTGAAAGCTATGCTACCAGTATTAGAGATACCAGCAGGGTCACCCATGGTGGATAGGTTTCAGCTGAGTTTCAAAAATAAGACAGACTAGGGAGTAGGACCTGGCCACCCAATCCAGAAACAATTAGCCATTGAAAACCCTATGGATGGCAAACAAACATTGCCAAATATAGTGCCAGAAAATGAGTCCCCCAGGTTGAAAAGCACACAAAAGACAACTGGAGAAGAGTTGCCTCCTCAAAGTAGAGTCTACCTTAATGACAGAAATGGAGTAAAGCCCCAGGGACCTCCATTTGTTGATGTGGCATGATTCAAAATGAGGAGAAACAACTGTAAATATGCATTAATAATTAGAATGTGGAATGTGTGTAGTATGAACCTACAAAAATTAGAAATTGTCAAAAGGGAAATAGACCACATAAACATCGACATTCTAGGCATCAGTGAGCTAAAGTCAACTGGCATTGCCACTTTGAATCATATAACCATATGGCCTACAATGCTGTGAATGACAAACTAAAGAGAAATGAGTTTGCATTCATCATCAAAAAAGACATCTCAAGATCCATCCTAAAGTACAAAGCTGTCAGTGACAGAATAATATCCATATACCTACAAGTAAGGCCCATTAATATGACTATTATTCTAATTTACACACTTACCACTAGGGCCACAAATAAAGATAAGGAAGATTTTTACCAGCTCCTGCAATCTGAAACAGATCAAACATGCAATCATGATGTACTGATAGGCATTGATGACTAGAACGCAAAAGTTGGAAACAAAGAAGGAGGCTCAGTAGTTGGAGAATATGGCCTTGGTGCCAGAAATGATGCTGGAGATCACATGATGAAATTTTGTGAGATCAATGGCCTTTTTATTTCAAATATACTTTTTCACCAACATAAACAGTGACTATACACCTGGAATTCACAGATGGAACATACAGGAACAAAACTGACTACACTGGTGGAAAGAGGCAATGGAAAAGCTCAATATCAAATGTCAGAACAAGACCAGGTACTGATTATGATCACACCATCAACTGCTCATATGCAGGTTCAAACTGAAACCAAAGAAAAATATAACAAGTGTACGAGAGCCAAGGTATGACCTTGATTATATACCACTTGAGTTCAGAGACCACCTGAAGAACAGATTTGAGGTGTTAGACACTAATCATCAAAGGCCAGACAAGTTGTGGCATGACATCAAAGACAAAAGAGAAAAACAAAAGGTTATTAAAAATAAAGGAAAACATGACCAAATTACATATAAGAAGAGACTTAGAAACTTGGCCTTGAATATCTAGCAGCTAAAGTAAAAGGAAGATAGGATGAAGTCAAGACACTGAATAGAATATTTCAAGGGGCAACTAGAGAAGACAAAAAATCAAACATTATAATGACACATGCAAAGAACTTGAGATAGAAAACCAAAATGGAAGAACATGCTCTGCTTTTCTCAAGGTTAATGAATTGAAGAAAATATTGAAGCCTCAAATGGTAATAGTGGAGGATCCTGCAGGGAAAATACTAAGCGTTGCAGAAAACATCAAAAGAAGATGAAAGGAATACACAGAACCATTATAGCAAAAAGAGTTGGTGGGTGATCAACCATTTCAAGATGTTATATGTGATCAGGTACCAATGTTACTCAAAGACATAGTAGAAGCTACCTTGAAGCAATTGCCAAAACACAAGGCTCCAGGAATTGATGGAATACCAATAGAGATGTTTCAACAAACAGATGCAACAGATGCTCACTTGTTTATGTCAAGATATTTGGAAAACAGTTACCTGGTCAACTGATTGTAAGAGATCTATATTCGTGTGTATTCCCAAGAAGGGGGATCCAACTGAATGTGGAAACTATTGGACAATATCATTAATACTACACACAAGAAAAATTTTGCTATGGATCATTTAAAAGTGATTTTAGCAGCATATAGCCACGGAACTGCCAGAAAAATCAAGCCAGATTCAGGAGAGGGCATGGAACCAGGGACATCATTGCTAATGTCAGATGAATATTAGCTGAAAACAGAGAATATCATAAAGATGTCTATGTTTTATCAACTATGCAAAGGCATTTGACTGTGTGGATCATAACAAATTATGGATAACACTATAAGGAATAGGAATACCAGGGCACGTAATTGTATTCATGGGGAATCTATATGTGGACCAGGAGGCAGTCATTTAAACTAAACAAGGAAACATTGCCTGGTTTAAACTCAAGAAATGTGTATCAGGGCTGTATTCTTTCACCATACCACTTCAATCTCTGTCCTGAGCAAATAATCTAAGAAGCTGGACTTGATGAAGAAGAACATGGCATCAAGATTGGAAGAAGATTCATTAACAACCTGTGTTATGCAGATGATACAATTTTTCTTGCTCACAAGTGAAGAGGATTTGAAACATTTACTGACGAAAATCAAAGAACACAGCCTACACTATGGATTGTGCCTCAACATCAACAAAACAAAAATCCTCACAACTGGGTCAATAACCAACTTCATAATAAATGGAGAAAAGATTGAGGTTGGCCAAGATTTTGCTTTAGTTGGTTCAAGTCAAGAAATCAAAAAATCCATTGCACTAGGAAAAGCTGTTCAAAAATACCTCTTTAAAGTGTGGGAAAACAAAGATGTCACATTGAAGATGAAGGTATGCCTAACTCCTGTCATGGTATTTTCAATCACATCATATGGTTGTGAAAGCTGGACATTGATTAATGGAGACACGAGATGTACTGATGCTTTTGAATTATGGTGCTGGAGATGATTATTGAATATACCATGGACTGCCAAAAGAACCAACAGATCTGTCCTAGAAGAAGTGCAACCAGACTGCTCCTTGGAAACAAGGATGGCTAGACTGCATCTAAAGTATTTTGGACATGTAGTCAGAAGGCACAAATCCCTGGAGAAGGACATCATATTTGGGAGAGCAGCAAGTCAATGGAAAAAAGGAAAACCCTCAATTAGGTGAATTGACACAGTGTCTGTAACAATTGGCCTAAGCGTAATTAAGATCGTGTGCCTGGCACAGAATCAGTGAGTGTTTCCTTCTCTTGTACATAGGATTGCTATGAGTTGGACCTGACTTGATGGCCTCTAACAACAACAACAATTGTGACAGCAGAAGCAATTATTGCCATTCCAAAATCCCCTTATAGGGTGGTGGACTCATCCTCCCTCCAAGCTGCCAATGATTCATGGCTGCTACTTTCCTTTAAGTCTGCAGCCATAACACCCTAGTATCTGATCCTGCCTGATCTTGGAAGCTAAGCAGGGTTGGCCTGGTTACTCCTTGGATGGGAGACTGATGCGAATACTAGATGCTGCATGTTAGGGAGAAGGACCTGGCAACCCACTCCTGAAACAGTCTGCCAATGAAAACAGTCTGCCTATGAATAGCACAGAAGTACTGACATAGTGACAGGCATGGCACAGTGTGGGGAATGTTTCATTCTGTGGTACACAGGTTCACTATGAGTCAGACCTGACTTAATGGCACCAAACAACAACAACCTTCCCTTAAGGATAATCCTCATCCACTGGAAGCATCCAGCGATGCCTTGGACATTACTCAAGGCACAGCTCCCCAGAGGGGCAAGGAAGAAGCCTGCAGCCAGTGACTGAACAATATGGGGTATTCAAGGCTGCCCACCTTACCTCCCTATGGGGCAATGCAGCACTCCCTACTAGTCATACTGAGGTTAGATACATATTCTTATCCAGATCCTTCCCTAGACCTCTCCTGCTTCCCTGCTCCTTTAAAGACCATACCTGAGAGCACAGACTCAAGAAATCACTTACATAAGAACTTTGTCTATAGATCTGCTTCTAAGAAAACCAATCTATGTCCCTGTTGTTATTGTTAAGTGCCATCGAGTCAGGTCCAACTCACAGGAACCCTATATACAACTGAAGAAAACATTCCCCAACTCTGTGCCAGGCACATAATCTTTTTTATGTTTAAGCCCATTGTTGCAGCCACTGAGCAAGTAGCAAGTCTAAGCACAAGAAATCACACCAGGATATAAATGGCAGCCACTTCCCTTTGAAGTTCATGTCTCATTTTCAATCTATGGGGTCCTTTTGGCATCAAAGAATAGGAGCAACCTGGACTTCAAAGGTTCAGTCTGTATGTTGATAGGCACATAGCCCAAATATTACATAATTAACAGGGATCATGCACTAAGGAGTAATTACCAGGGAAAATATGCCTTAGGAATTTCTGTATTTTCACAAGGGTTTTAGGAAAACACTACTGATTGCTGAGTAAGGAAAAGTCTAATCATTTAATTGAGGGTGGGTGAAGTTAAGGTTAGGGAAGATGCATTTCACTATTGAGGATGCTATATTTAAACTAGCAAGCATTTATACAGTCAAGCTGATGCAATTTTGTAGTAGATGTATTGCATTTGAGCAGTTTGTAAAAGTAGATTTTCATATCTAAATTCTACTTAGAAACAGGATGGGGATATAAGTATTATAATTTTGTCATAAGGCCTGTGAATAGTTTAAGAACTGCAAGAGGCTCTATGTTCCTTGAACACTGAGGTTGTTTTAGATATGTACATCAACCCTCTGGAAATGAGTATCTATTATTTTTGCCTGTCTAGAATTTTTTCTGCCCTCTAGGAGCAGTACCTTGATTTTCCTTTATAAACCACCTTCCTCAACTCTCAGCCTAAGTGGTTCTGGTGGAGTTAGCCCCATCCCCTAAATCCAGGGGTAACTCAGTCATAGCAAAAAGACTCTCACCTAGTCACATGACTGATTCAGGGATGGGTCCACAAGCCACATCTGACCAATTAAAGCCTGGGAAAGCCAGACTGGGCTTATTGCTGGAAGCTCCAGAAGATTTTTTTTTTTTTGTCCCAAGTTGTTGATGCTCATAAAATGCAGGCTGGAGCTGCTGATGCTATCTTTCCATAACAAGGAAACACCCTCCAGGAGAATAAAGCTACCACAGAAGCAAGCACACCTGAAAGATGAAAAACAATTTTTTGAATATATTCCTAGCCTTTTCATTACATGTTGTTGTTAGGTGCCATCGAGTTGGTATCCGACTCATAGCAACCCTCTGTACAACAGGGAAACACTATTGTCAATGCTTCTCTGCTGTTCATAGGGTTTTCAGTGGCAGATTGACTTCTGGGAGGGGGTTGCCAGGTCCTTCTCCCAAGCCTACAGCTTCTGGTGTTCCCAGGCGGTCTCCCATCCAGGTACTAACCAGGCCCAACCCTGCTTAGCTTCCGAGATCTGACGGGATCGGATGCCACAGGGCTACAGCTGCAGGCTTACATTACATAGAGCAATATATTTTTTAAAGCTTAGATCATCTTGTGTTGGACTTCCATCAATTTCAATCAAATGCCACAAGAAAGATCTATATGCACAGTAGTCATTCCATACATAATTTAGGCAAGTATGTGTTAATCAGAATGTCTTGGTACCTTTATTAACAAGTATCAAATACTTTCAACCTGCAACAATTACATGTAAATTAACAAATGTGTATTGATCCCTTACTCTGGGACAGATACAAGACTGATATCTTTGAAGGATTTTAGAAGATTAAGCCATGATTTCCTTCCTTAAAACATTTATAAGACTTGTAGCTTCAGAAAGAACCCATTAGATTTTAATGGCAGCCCATTGTACTCAACTCCATTGGAAATAGCACATGGACATCAATTTGAAAGTTCATGTTAAGAAATGTTTTATTAAAAACCCCATGGAGAAGTAGGTGAGTCAAGTTGTTTCCTGGATCTAAACTATAAATTTTTGTACCAAGCCACAGCTGATGACTCCATTGGGATGCAGACATGTATTTTTAAACTTTTGAGATTGGAGAGCAGCTTGCATGGAACAACCAACAAGAACAGCTTGTCCTATTGAATGACTCACTTGAGAAACTTCCAGTTGTGCCATTTCAAGGCAGGATTTTCAGACATAAGGGTTAGACTGCCTAAAAGTAGATTGATATTTAGATAACTTTCTTTTGATGAACTATCATGCTATCATAGGAACCATGGCTCTCTTTTCACTTGCCTGTTTTGATACCCATTAAATTTAATAGCTTTTTCAAGATTCAGGTACATTCATGAGCAACACAGTCATAATAACCTGTTAATAGCAGTTTGCTACTTTTATATCATAACTTCCAGTTTATGAAAGCACTTTCACATGCATTATCTCCTTGGAACTTGGGAGTGTTACCAGAGTTTAGGATGAAGCCCCAATTCCCAGAATTAGGCTCTGCCACCCATCCTCAATATACCAATTAAAAAGATCAGTAATGATGAAGAGCAAAGAAAGGAGATTTAATCAATGTGTACATTGGGAAGAGGAACAGGTAGTCTACCTTCAGGAAACTTACATGAGCTTTAGGTTTTTTTGTTTTTGTTTTTGTTTTTTGTTTTTGCAGTACTACGGTTGAACCAGGCTGGGATTTAGCTCAATTGGTAGAGCGCTGCTCTGCAGTCTCTGAGGTCCCGAGTTCAAGTCCCAGCAACTCAAAAGTGGGAGAAAGACGTGGCAATCCACTTCCAAGGCAATCCCTAAACAATCAGCCATTGAAAACCCTATCAGGGTTGCTAGGAGTTGGACAGGACTTGACAGCACCTACCACCACTACCACCACCAGGGGTTGAACCCAGGGCCTCATGCTTGCATGCTTTGCAAGTGCTGAACTACTGAGCTGTACGCCCAACCAATTTTTTTTCTTTTTGAGACAGGGTCTCGCTAGATTAAACAGACTACCTCTGGTCTCGAACTTGCAATCCTCCTGCTTCTGCCTCCTGAGTTGCTGGGGTTACAGGCATGCACCACCACACCCGGCAAGCTCTGGGTTTAAGTTAGAGGAAAAATGAGGGTAGGGGAAAGAGATATGATAATTAAGCAGACCTGCTCAGAGTGTAATCTCAGTTCTGGTTGTGTAGAGTGGTTTCAGGAAGTTTTCACTGTCACTGCCGAAGGGGTTATTTGCAGTCCCTTATCAAAGAGATGTTTCATTCTATTATACATTGGGTCACCATGAGTTGGACCCAACTCAACAGCACATAACAACAATAATAACAACAACAACAGAACCTCTCATAATTTAGCACTCATTTGCATTTTTCAATAGCCTCACGACCTGTGAGCATTTCTGAACTTTTATTCTCAATTTTTCTCATTGAGAGTTCTGAGTATGTCATTTCCCAACTTACTGGTACTCTGTGTTTAGCGGAAAAAAACCAGTTAGTCACTCAATAGTCTGCCTTACATTTCTGATCTCAAATCCCACCCACTCTTCATTCTGACAAGTTTCACAAAGGAAGAGGAAGTTGGAATAATAGTGACAAATAGAGAATAGTTAAACAGGAAGATAGAAACAGAAGCATATTCTGGAAGGAAAGGAGGAAGGTAGATGGGCAGGCAGGAAGCACATGGGCAAAAATCATAGGAATAGAAAGGCTCAAAATGCCATCAGAAAAGCTTAGGAGGCCAATTGCCCTGAACAAAGCCCTGTGATGATGGTGATATCCAAAGAATCTTGTCTGCTCTGAAGTTTCCCAACTCTACTCCAAAGCTCAGGGATATTCATTCTATATACCTGATAGCCTCGGAAGGAACAAAAAATAAAAGGAACAGAAAGGAGATAAAAATTCCTCTCTAAATACAAAAACTGATTAGGCCTCAGAGTGAGAGAAATGAATCAGAGACCAAGTACCTCTGCAGGGCACACAAGCTCGTGAGAGCTGAGCCTTATGGTGGAGCCCAGAGCCCCGTTCTAAGCCCAGTTTTGTCTCCCTAGACTGCAGTGACCTCTTCTGAAACGCCCCGAGGCCAGACCAAGATGGCACTAATAGTCCACCAGGGATGGCCAGGTGGGTCCCCAGGCCCCAGAATTATTTCAGTCTTACACACTGTGGCCAGTCACCAGCTACAGTAGCAAGAGAACAGTAGCACATGGGAATTTTCATTAGACCTCTAGGAACAGAGCAGTCCCTACTTCAAATAACACAGAATTCATGTAGTACAGTGGCTGGAGTTTAACCCAGTTGGTAGAGGGCTTTGTCTGCACGCTCTGAGGCTCTAGGTTCAATCCCTTGTACTGAAAAAAATGCAAGAAGGGCCCAGCAGCCTACTCCCCAAATAATCAGCCATTGAAAACCCTATGAATATCAGAAAAGCACTGACATAGTGCTCGGCATGGCACAGGGTAAGGGAATGTTTTATTCTGTTGTGTATAGGGTCGCCATGAATCAGACCTGACTCAAAGTCACCTAACAACAACAATGAATGTAGGATAGCAGCAGGTGGCTTAGAAGAGCTAAGTGGCCCCTATAAAAATCCCTGAAAAAACGGGCTGTTCTCTGTAGGTGGGTCCACAGCCATGCTGGGCAGCCTGTTCCTCAGTGCCTAGGAGCTTGATTAAAACATGCACTTCCAGCCAGGCATGGTGATACACACTTGCAATCCCAGGGACTCACAAGGTAGTATTTGGGGGGGGGGGATTAATGGCATTGTGTCTTGTGTCTTTTACTATAATAAATTTTTAAAAATTTAAACATTTTCCCCTATTTTGATCACATCTCCTATTGCATTTTCCAGGAAGCCCTTGGAAGCTTCTATCCCACCTAGTTTTCCACCTGCCAGCCTGAGCTCCTTGCTCAGTTCCTCCTCAGCACTGTTTTCTTTCTTGCCCCAAGCTCTGTGATACAGTTCCTGTCTAGTTCCCCACTGCATCCTTGGCACCTAACCCAGAGCCCGGCCCACAGGAGCTACAGAAAAAGTATTTGCTAAATGAATACATTGTAACTTCCCATAGTTTTTGAGAAAACTAATTTACAGCCACAGCTTTAAAAGAGCATATATCTCATTCCCCATCATTCCTATGCTGCTTGTTCAAAGGAAGAAAAGTTAGAGAGTATCTTTGAATTCCCAATGCTGAGCCAGGGCTAACGCCCCTGTGCCTTTCTGATCAGCTAACAAGCTGGGAGGCAGGAGAAGAGACAAGTGCGTTATCACCTGGGCCCCCAACCTAACTCTTTCCAATGTTTGTTCTTGAGCTTGCCCTACTAGATTAAAGGAGGATCAGAGACTCCTCTACGCCCCTCCCTTGTTGACTGGCAGACAGGCGGCATCGAGTGGAGGTGGAGACAGACAGTCTCCCCTTCCTTTGTGTGCTACAAAAGGCACAACACTCGCGGGAGCATGGGCCCTGGAACACAGCAGCCTGGCTCATTACTGAAGCCACCGTTCCTGATTCAAACTCAGAAGCAGGCCCATCTCTGCTGGGCGGGGCCTGGAGATGGATAGCTTTAATATGATCTTAGTAATTCATACTGTGGCCCAAGTGTCCTTATCAGAACTGTCACCTGTAGGGACATAAAATCAAAGGCAGGCCTCAGAGACAAGTTGCAATTGCCAATCATTTTCAGCCCTGACTGCTGCTTGTTACGGAGTCCTGAATGTGTCTTCTTGGCCTCACATTTAAATAAAGATGCACAGTCATACCCTCAGCCTCCAGCTGCAAAGCCCACTGCCTGTCACCCAAGGCCCTCTCTCAGAGGAGCCAACCTGCTTTTAGAGTTCAGTAGTCACTGCTCCCCAGGGTTAGGGGAGCCTACCCACACACTCTGGTGCCTTCACGCCTTCGTATGCTATTCTCCACCTCCTGCTCCCTTAGCCTGAGTCTGGTATGCCCTCAGTATCTCTTATTTTCAGTCCTAGCCACCCACCAATTCTGTTTAGGCCTCATCTCTTCCAGGAATACTTACCTTACAGTCTCAGCCTCAGGGAGCACACAACGCTTCCGGCAGAAGCAGTGTCTATGACACTCAGTTTGTCTCCTAAACATATACCCAGGTAGCAACATGAAACTACAATCCACACCCCATTTCCCAAATAGAACTCAGGATTCTAGCCTCATCTGTCTTTATGGGTTTTTCCCCAGAGCTTTGAACACAGTAGTATTTAATAACTGCCAAGAAAGGGTTTTCAAGCAGAAAGAATTTTGCAAGCATTCTATTATAATCTAACCTTTGTTTTCTAACAACTCTACAAAGCAAACCCATAATTAAGAACAAACCTAATCTGGCCTTCTAACCCCAGAGTACTGACCATGGTGTGTGTGGGGGGGGGGGGGGGGGGGGGGGGGGGGGGGGGGTGTATGTGTGTGTGTGTGTGTGTGTGTGTGTGTACTGATCTAAAACATCAGTAGCGTCTTTGAAACCTGAATGTAAAGATCAAAGACATCTCCATATTCTCTTTGAAACAACTATCCTGAACTTGGGGAAATCGCCTCATGTTACTTTGATTTTTCCCACATAAAACCCTTTTCCAAAGATTTCTCAGAAAACTGGTTCCTTTGCTGGCTTCCATGCATATACACACATCAGTAAAAAAAAGTTCTGACAAGCACTTGTCCCAGTTGCTACTTTATCTGTAACGCTGCACGCTGCCTGCTTCCATCTTGTCGCTCTGAAACACTGATTGCCCATCAAATCTCCCTTGCCCTACTGTGGTGCCTGTAACTACAGCAGCATAGTTTTCAAGCAACTTGTTTTACATGTTGTTGGCTTTCATGACTAACTCAGGGAGAGGGGTTGGCGAGTTGTGCAGTTAACATACGACAAGCTGAACATGCTCTTACATCCTGCAGCCACCTGGCAACCAGGGAAGGCTATCTAGAATTGCTTTGTAATTAATGCTACCAGTAACGGGTGAAGGGCTTATTCTTTCACCCAGGGGCTTATTTTATCTTCACAGGTTCTTAGGAAAAACCATCCTTGGGAAGCCAGAAAAAATATAAGTTATCCTCCTGTTCCCTCTCTTTCTCATAAGACTAATATGCATAGTTATTTATCTTTTGTATTTCCACATCTTTTTCAGACAAACTTGGAAATATTTTATACAACTACCTGTGATTCTATAACATTTTCAGGAAAGAAGTTAGGGCAAAGGGCAATAAGTAAATAAGATTAAATCACATAGCAAATTGTATTTTGTAGATGCAGCCATCTCCCTCCCCACATTTACACACGTTCTTCACCAATGTGACCTTCACACCCCTCCCATGATGAGGTTGGGTCTGTGTCTCTCTTTTCTTGTTAGTGGCTTTGTGGCTGCTGTGTAATGAACAGAATATGACAGATGTGAAAAGACAACTCGGCTTTACAGTTGTGCAGTGACATACCCGCACTAGGAGCCCTGAGCTGTTCTATAAGGAAAACACCCATGACAGCCAGGCTGGTGGAAGCCCAAGCCACAGGGAGAAGCTACACACAAATATTCCAGTCACAGCCCTGGTCAACTTCCTCATCCAAGCAGCGGACACGCAAATGAAAGTCTTTAGATCACCCCAGCCTTCACCAGTCCAGTCCTCTCCAGTCTTCTGATGTTCTGAGTTGAGACCTCAGACAGCAAGGGGTTGGACTCAGGTCATTCCCACTGTTTGCTCTTTTGGAACTCCTGACCCTCAGAATCCACAAGCTTGGTAAAAATGGTTCTTGTTTAACTCTCTAAAACTTGAGTGATTAGTTCCTCCACAGTAATAACCAGAACACCTAGTAATGGGAATCCATAGACTTGTTTAACATCAAGATTTTCAGCATAAATGTATAAAGTAATTACCGGTAGATTCCATGATGTTCTAGGAAGCTTCAGTACAATCATCCCACAGCAGCAGACTCATAGGATCACAGTGCTGTCTAGAAGTCAAACAGCAAGCCGCCTGATTGCAGCTTTGTCACTAAAGAGCAATGTAACCGGGAAACAATGACATCTGCATAATGCTTTACTTTCTACAAACACACTTTTATATTTGTAATTTTTCCATTATTATCCTAAACCCCATGAAGTAGAGCAAAGATTCATCTCTGGAGGCCTTTGCTTCGACACTATAAAAAGGGGAACAGTGTTTTAACTACTTGATAAGATTTTTGTGAGACTCAGATGAAGTATTGTATAGCTCAAAATAAGAGTATGTCAGCTGAAGAGGCAGAAATATCAACAGAGGCACAATATATTGGTCATTGTTAAATATAAACAGCCAGTAGCTACCCAGACACTCACAGGGTGAGTGGGACTAGACCGTGCTATATTGTGCATTACTGTGGGCACTAGTCACACAGAGCTCTTTACAGTTAATTTTTTTTAAGTTTAAAGTTCATTTTCTCCAACACACTGACCACATTTCAAGTGTTTGTGAGCCACACATGTCTAGTGGCTACTGTGGTGGACAGCAGAGAGGACACCCTACGATCATAGGAAGTTCTAGGAGACAGCACTGAGCATTCACTGACAGAGAGGAGAAAATGAATTCCTGTTTTCCATGACTCTGCAACAACTACCAAGGCAAACTGATGATGATATTTCTAGACACTTTTGTCACAAGTCCATGGCCTGGGAGGTCAACTTTCACTTCTAAAAGGTAAGATAGTGATTCCAGACATCCAAGTTCTGAGTCTAGGCAGTTGCTACTCGAACTGTCCCCATTGCAAGGCCATTCTTTCCTTCACACAGTGTGATTGGATGCTGACTCCACCACAGTCACAAAGCTGGCTACAGTGGGTGCACACGGAGGAGAAAGCAGGAGGATCTGGTGTTGAGAGCCTACAGTGTAGTTGGAGAGATCACAGACACCCCAAGGTCATAGGATATGGGAGATGGGAAGTGGCGTCACAAGAGAAGTGACCATCCTAATAGCAGCTAGCTGGATAGAGTCTTAGCATGTGCCCAAAGGGCAGCAAGCATCTACATACATGCTCTTGTTGGATCTTAAGAGTCACCCAGAAGGTGTGTGTTGCTGTCATCTTTAACAAACAAAACAGGTTACGGGCCATGCTGTTTTGCATTCTTGTATGAGATCATCAGCTAGCTGGGGCCACAAGAGGTGACAGAAAAGGGGCTCAGGAAACAGTTTTAGACTCACAGGTAGGGCTTCAAACCCATGGAAAATTGGGGTCAGGTTTGGGTGTGAGTTCAATATGTTAAAATTTAGAGGGCTCAAGTTTAGGTTTAAATCCTATGGGTAGGTGGCAGCACTTCAAACTGAACCTGAACCCAACTCTGAACCTTTCTGGTTCAAGCGTTCTAAAAATTTTTTCTCTACCCAATCCAGCAAAAAATTGGGTTTTGATTCAGCTTTTAATGTTTTTATATCCTGAGCTGTTTAAAAATTGGAAAAAAAAACATTTAAAAATGCAACTTCTAAAGCCACAAAATCACATGTAGTTATTGTTAAGCTACTCAAATGCAATTCTCTCTCTTGAGAAGCCTTTATACATACCTCAGATGTGTACTATTAGTCTTTGGAGTGTCTCTTTTTCTCTCCAAACGCCCATGCTTAAATCTAAATTCTGTACTATCTCTTACCTCTGTTTAACAAACTCACTAACTTTGTTTCACTTGAACTCATCCTGAAATTCTTTTTTTGCAACAGAGTCAAGGACCTGGCTTCACCTGAGTGGAAGTCTCCAGGAAGGGGAATACCTCAAGTTACGGGTGGCAGTGCTGGGCTGTCTCCCACTGCCACCAACATATCTGCACATACGATTAAAATTTTAACCCTGAACGCAAACCAAACCTGCACCCTCAGAATTTTAACATATTGAGCCCGCACCTGAACCTGAAACCCAATTTTTCACAGGTTACAATCCCTGCTCACCATTCATGGAGACAGATACAGCTTCCCATACAGGGCCAGAGGGGAAAATACCACAATGGTCAGGAGGTGGGTGACAGGAGCATTGGTGCGGTAGGAGGAGGGTAGACTAAGACCAGAGCCCTTACTGGCATTTCCACAGGAAATGCAAGATGGCACAGCGTGAATAGTTAAGGCTGGCTAGTTTGAAGAGTTTTGAGACTCTCAATTACAGAGGTAATCCCTAGTTACCAGGTAGCAGGCCCTGGGATGATTTAGGTAAAGTAATTTTGCCTCCTGGGGGTGCATCATCCAGGCAGAGGAGTTCTGCTGGATGGCTCTGTTAGTCTTCATATCAAGGGCACCCTCTTGGCTGAGCCCTTTGCTATTTCAAAGAAATCAGCGGTCCCAGGAAGGCTCTGTCTCCTTAGCCAGAAAGGTCTGTTTTTAAGAGGTCA
>VMDO01004346.1:15148-126950 GCA_007922755.1 Pedetes capensis | reverse complement strand
AGAACCCAGAGAACTTGCCCACCAAGCCCCTGACTTATGGTCGCCTTATCTAAGAACACTGAGAACAGTAAGAAAAACGTAACCAGGACTCAGGCCGTCAGGCAGCAGCTACTGACCAATGTCATCAGGTGCTCCGTTCATGGCACAGTGAGAAGGTGACTCTGGGGAGGACCTCGGCATCCTGAATGGCCGACGCTGCGGCCACGTCACCCTTCCTCTTTAAGACTCTTGGTCTGGGCAATGATTTTTTTTTTTTTAACTTGATCCCAAAAGCACAGGCCACACAGGCAAAAACAGGCAAACAGGACCGCGGCAAACCAGAAAGCGGGCAGGGCAAGCCAAGAAACGAGCCCCGGAGCAGGGGAAACACCCAGACCACACGGGGTGAGGCGGCATCCTGAGCACACGAGGGCCCGAGTCACCTCGCGGAGCAGCGGGAGGAAGGGCGGGCGCCAAGGGCTGCCCTGGAGGACACCCTCAGCCGAGGGACACCCCTCAGCTGAGGGGGCTGGAGGCCTGGTCCAGAGCCCCGGATGAAAATGAAAACTGCTACTGCCCACTTCTGCCGAACGGCTGACACCTCGTCTTCCAGGAAGAACGTTCCTTCCTCTTCCTTGGGTCTAGGGACAGCTCCGCCTATGGAGCCACTGTGTTCCCCTGTTCCCCGTTCAGATTCTACCCGGTTGAGCTCCCAGGAAAACAATCTCTGAAACTACTCTGTTCTCTGGATGTTCCTAGGTATAATCCAGCAGCACTGAAATGCAGAATCCAACGGTGCCTGCAAGAGATAGCTGCTGATGATGAAAGGCAAATGTCATTTCTGTCCAACATGCACAGCATCCCAAAGCTGAGTCATTCTCAAACTTTTCCTATGTCACTATTTCCTACCAAATTGACCAAGAGAAAAATCACAGCCTTTCCCCTTACCCACTCTTATACCTTGAAATAACACACGCTCTTCCCTGCATCTTACTATCTCACTCTCTACTTTTTTCTTTTCTTTTTTTTTTAAATAACACACCCAGTTTTCCCTGCATCTTACTATATCACTCTCTCCTTTCTTTTCTTTTTTTGTGGTTCTGGGGGTTGGACCCAGGGCCTCGCGCTTGCATTCTCTGCAAGTACTGCACCACTGAGTTACACCCCCAGCCCACTTTTTTTTTCTTACTTTTTTGAGACAGGGTCTTGCTGAATTATGCAGACTACCTCTGGTCTCGAACTTGCAATCCTCTTGCCTCTTCCTCCCAAGCTGGTGGGATTACAGGCGTGCACCACCATACCCAGCTCTCTTTACTTTCTGAAAAAAGGACTTTTGTCCTTTATAGTCAATAATATCATGTCCAAGCTAATGCAAAATTCTGATCTAATCAAAAAGGTTATAAACTTCACTTGAAGGCTCCCTAGTGAGCAAACAGCTCAAACACACTGATCGAGAAACTGAAAGTATGGAGAGAGGGTGGCCTTAGAAATAAAAGAAAAGGCCCTTGTCCTTCTCAGAAAGGCACACACAGCCCTGGGGCATTTCACACTGTTACCCTGTAACACACCATCTATAAGGGGAAAGAAGACACTAGAAGATTCTCTAAAGAAAGAGATGCAACTGCTCAAGGACGCACACAGCTTCATCACTGCCCTACTGTGGCATCCTTGGCATAAATGACTGATTAAAGTTCTAACAACAAAGACCTTATATCTTATCTAGAACTATCTCATTCCATTATCTTCAGTTTTTCCTTCTCAAATCCATATTATCATACAACAGACTGCAAAGTCTAGAGACACAGACTCCTTATTTTATTACTACTGTGTCAATAAACCCTTCCTGGTATGCTCGCGTGTTTCCAGACTTGGTAATCACATCACACTGTAGAAAGATTATAGAAACTGTAGCGGTTCTTATTCCTACAGGGTGAGTCTGTGGGCCACTAATGCAGCAACGGCAGGCAGTCATGTCCTTCCTGTTTGGCTGTGGTTTCTGGATGAGTCATTCCTACAGAAACATCATCCAGGCCAACCAATCTGGGGGAAACGTGTCAGTGAAGTAGCTTCCAAAAAAACTTTGGGGTCCTAGGGCATCGCCTCAGTGCACTGTCTGTCTACACAGAACACATCCCCCAGCAGAACTGCACTGTGGCATCCACAGCTCAGTCAGACTTTCATCAGGTGGCCTTCTTTCCTTTAGACCTTTAGACCTAGGTCCCCAACTGCAGGGTGGCTCAGCAGGAGGTGAGAGTCAGCGGGCAAGCGATGGAAGCTTCATCTGTATTTATACTCGATCCCCATCATTCGCATTACTGCCTGAGTTTTGCCTCCTGTCAGATCAGCAGTGGCATCAGATTGTCTCCCACGAAACCAGTCCCTGGTGCCAAAAAGGTTGAGGGCCAGTGCCTTAGACACTCTGCAGTATAACTCTGCCTCCTCTAACCACATGCTGACGCTAAGACTGTTTAACCTGGGGCCCCACGTAAAGTAAAGAAGTTACGACTTCAGATCTGCATATGACGGCAACCAGGACATGCACAGCAATGCACTGGATGACAGAAGGAAGATCCTTTAAAAGGCACTAGCATGCCTGTGTAATAAGTCAAAGAGATTCTCCAATAAACAAGAAAAGCATCCAGACGCTTGACTCAGAAACCCGCCGTCACTATACACAACACAGGAATGCTGAGCAGAATCAAGTGGAAAAAGCACCGCTCCCAGGCTTAGCTTCCAGTGTGTTCAGAGACACACCCTTCATGTGATTATTTGGGTGCACACAATTCCAAGGCCACAGTGAGAGGGTCGAGTCCCCCTAACGGGAAATGTCAATTTTCCATTTGCCTCTGCAGCAGTCACTGCAGGAAGCCCGGACTCCCTGGCTACAGCGCTGCACAAGCTTCATTCATAAGCTAACATCTGAGAGAGGAGAGAGGGAGGCCGGGCCCTGCTACAGAGCGAAGTGCCTGGCGCAGGAAAGGCAGGGAGCAGGGTGGGGACACCAGGGCCTGCCACAGAGGGGCTCTGAGCCCATGGAGTGCAGCCCAAGGAGACACTAGCCACTGGCAGAAGGCCACCAAAGCCAAGGGTCACGAGGGGTGGCAGTGCCTTCCCCTGGGGGCATTTGACCTGCAATGGCCAACCCTTCTCTGTACTTAAGTTTATCTGGAAGCCCGGGGAGCTCAGATCCTAAAAACCCACTGATTAACAAGGACATTTCAAGGTCAAAACGATTCTCTTAAGAAGCACAAATCAGAGCTTAAAGACCACCAACCTGCTAACTTACGCCTTGCTATGTTTCAATGTGTGTTTCAGAGGAATAAGCGATCCAAGAGGGCCACATGGGTTTTATGGGTCGCTATTTTTCACACTGGAGAGACTTCTCTCACTTTAAGAAATCCTTAAAACCTTTTTTTTTTTTTCCCAGTAGTGGGGTTGAACCCAGGACCTTGTGCTTGCATGCTCTGCAAGTGCTGGACCACTGAGCTGCACCTTCTGCCCACTTTTTTACTTTTTGATACAGGGTCTCTCTAAATTACACAGACTGCCTCTGGTCTCAAACTTGCGATCCTCCTGCCTCCACATCCTAAGCTGCTTGGATTACAGGCCTGCGCCACCACGCCTGGCTAAACCATTCATTTTTTTTTAAATGTACATGGAAAGGGAAAACATTTCCGGCTACTTTGTACTTCAAATCCTGTCACCTGAAATTTGCAAACCTTAACTTACAGCTTACTTCCACTTCTTAGAAGAAACATCAGCTGCTGCCCAGGCCCTGGGGAAGCCAAAGGGCCTTTAAACAGAGGCCAGCCCCACCTGCCCTGGAAGGTCCAGAGCTGCACACCAGTGGGGAAGGAGCTAAGTAATGACTCTAGCTCATGACATGAAAGTCACTAGAACATGGTTGCCAAGTCCAGCTTAGCCGAAGGCGGGAGGGAAGGGGACTGCGGAGAACAGGGCGCCCAAGACACGGCGGCCCTCGCTTTATGCCTCAGCTCCTCCGCTCTCAGTCCCAAGAGGACACACTCCTGGGAAGAGAGGGGGGTTCCCACTCCCCGCCAGCTGTGCCCAGGCACCGTGTTTGACGGCAACAACCTGCAGATGGCCCAGGACCGGGCGCCGACAGGGCCACTCACAGCCAGACGTGGGAAAGGGAAGGGGAGCCGCATGGGGCCTCTGCCACCACCTGCCAGGAGGCTGCAGGTCACACCACGGGCTCAGCGCACTCCCGGGAACAGACCAGGGCTCACCTGACACTAGCCCGCCACCCCGCCCCGGGGCTTGCTGCACCCTCCCCCGGACACAGAGGACAGCTCGCAAAGGCCTCACTGCGGGCCCCGCCAGTTCACCCGCTGGAAGAAAGTCTTAGTGTGTGCACCTCCGAGGGAGGTGAGGACCCGAGGGGTCACCCACCCCACAATAGCTGTGGCACGCCCATGTGCCTGGGTACTCAGCAGTGAGCCCACCCACCAGCCAGGTGCCGCAGGCCCTGGTCATCACCCTGCCGTGGACCGGGATCTCTGTCAACATCAGTCCCCCCAATCCCTGCACCTCCTCTCCTAATAGTTCCTCCAACTTCCCAGAGCCTGAGGTGACCTGCTTCAAGAAGCTACGGGTCAGCACCAGGCGCAGTGGCCCACGCCTGTAATCCCAGCGACTCAGGAGGCAGAGGCGGGAGGATCGCAAGTTCCAGACCAGAGGCTGTCTGAGTAATTTAGGGAGACCCAGTCTCAAAAAGTAAAAAATGGGCTGGGGGTGCAGCTTAGTGGTCCAGCACTCATAGAACATGCAGGTGCGAGGCCCTGGGTTCAACCCCTAAGACCGCAAAAAAAATAAAAATTAAAAAAAATAAAAAGCTGTGAGTTCATGATGGAGACCTCTGTTCCCAGCAGAAGTGGGACTAACCAGGTAATAAACTGAGGGACCGAACCCCACACAGGAGGTTGTTTTGTTTTGTTGTTTTTCTGAGGCAGAGTCCCACTGTGCAGCCCACGTGGACCTTGAACCTGAGCTCCTCCTGCCTCAGGCTCCCTGGTATTTAGCTGAACAGGCCTTGCATTTCCCAGGGTTCTAAATGTTAAGTAAGAGTGACCTTCAATTTACATCAAGAACAGGGGCACCATATCCGAGGCACATATCCAATAGGCAGGAAGAAAACTACTGGCAAGTCCTTATTAGTCCTGGCTGAGCATCCCTAATCCGAAAATTCAAAATCCAAAATGCTCCAAAACCTAAAAATTTTGAGCGCTAGGCTGATAGCCACAAGCTGAAAATTCCACACCTGCCCCCAGGTGGTTCAACACACACAGACTTTGTTTCTTGCACAAACTTATTAAAATTACTGCATAAAATTACTTTCAGGACATGTATATCAGGTACATGGAAAATGTACATGAATTTTATCTTTCGACTTGGATCTCCTTTCCAAGACATCTCATTACATATATGAAAACAGTCCAAGATCTCCAAAAGTCTATAATCTGAAACACCCCTGGGTCCCAAGCATTGCACATAAGAGAGACTCAGCGGCCATTACTGTTGAGTTTTAAAACTGGGATTGAGGGAGTGGAAAAACATTAGAAGGAATATTTTTACTGGAATTTTAGCACAGCCCAGTCCTGCAGACCTCATGTGTACCGCATCTTCGGCAAGGCTTTGCTGACTAATACTGGGTCTGGCTTGTTGTTGTTGTTGTTGTTGTTAGGTGCCGTTGAGTCGGTATCCGACTCATAGTGACCCTCATAGGGTTTTCAATGGCTGACTGTTTCGGGATTGCTTTGGGAGTGGATTGCCAGGCCCTTCTCCCATTTTTGCGGTGCTGGGAATTGAACTCGGGGCCTCAGAGACTGCAGTGCAGCGCTCTACCCACTGAGCTAAATCCCAGCCCCGGGTCTGGCTTAGGTATCTTAATTTATGCCTAGAAATAAAACCTAACGATCCCTTCAAATGGACTTTCTTCTCTTTGGGGGAAAAATGAACAAAGAACACCTACCAACGCTTTGTTAGAAACAAACGATAACGACAAAGTGAAGTGCGATCAAGTCGGTCTGCGCCTGTGGAGTTTCGGTCTGAAGGAGACCACACAGGGCTTCCAAGTTAGAATTGGCGGGAAGGACGCACTCGGAGGCCTCTGGCAGAGCACGCGGCGCCCTGGGTTGGGAAGGCTGCTCGCACCTGCTGGGATCTTGGCTGGCCAGGGCAGGGGGTGGGTCGGCAGTTCTGCCATGAGAAGCAACCACCGGTGACGGCCTCAGAGCCTCCCCAGGCAAGCGGACACACCTGCGAGCGAGAGCACCGGAGAGGAGGGAGCCCGCGCATCTTACCTCTGTGCTCCGGCCCGGTGCCGCCGACGCCCCAGCCCTGGTAGAGGGTGGCAAAGTCCTTTGGAATGTACGTCTTAAAGAGGCTGAGGAGGTCCAAGCGCTTCTCGGGGCCCTCGGCCGCCGGCTCCTGCTTGATGGAGTGCGAGACAGGGGGCGCCCCGGGCAGGCCGGGCTGGGCCGGCAAGGCCGCGTCCCCTCTGGCCCCCGCCGCGCAGGTGGCCAGCGTCCTCAGCTCCTGGGCCGCCTTCGTGGGGGTCTCGCGGGGAGGTAGAGGGGGGCTCCCTTCACCTTTCGCGGGAGGCTGACCCTGAGGCTGAGGGCTGAATTTGGCTTTCAGGGAGTCCGGGGCGCTGTGCTCATTGGGAGGGGCGAAGCCAGCCCCCACCAGGGGGACCCCATACTTCTCGGCAGGCTTGCTGTTGGCCGATGGCTGGGTGCCCACACGAGTGATGACCGAGGGCGAAGGGGTGGCACTTCCGCTCAGGCCCCCGCTGCCCGGTGCGGCCGCTGGCTTGCAGCCGGCCTCCACTTTAGGTTTGGCCGGGGGCCCCTGCACTGCAGCACTGGGTGTCTCCTGGCCGTGGCCGGGTCTGGCCTGTCGATACCCGTCGGGGCCGGAGGCCCACAGCGCGCAGGGGCCCCCAGAATGGCTCTCCTTGTTCTTAGGCATGCTAGCGGCTTTCGTGGTCACCCCCAGCGGGGAAGAGCTGCCTTTGGGTCCCGGCGCCCCGCCCGGCACCTGGGTGCGGGTGAAGCGCGTGAGAAGCAGGGGCTGGCACTCTTTGCCCCCCAGGGCAGGCGGGGGGCCCGTGCGGCCACTGCGGGCGAGGAAGACCAGGTTGCTCCTGACGCTCCTGTAGCCGTTCGGCTGCATCCACGGGGGCGCCATGGAGCTGCAGCTGACGCGGTGCCAGATGCGCTTGTGCATCCACAGGACCTCAGGATAGTAGGTCTTGTGGTTACAGTAAGGACACGGGTGAATGACCAGCGCTGCTTGCAGGGAGCAGGCCGCTTCCTTATTGCTGGGGTCGTCCCGGCTTGACCTCGCACTCAAGTCTAGCGGGACCAGGTCCAGGGCGGGCGCCCTCTTTCCTCCCCCTCCAGGCTCCTTCCTGTGCAAACTGGACAACCTCTCTCTTGGGTGACCGGCCTGGCTCTCGGACGGGAGCTGCGGGCCCGCTCCGTCCGCGCTCGGAGCGAAGTCCACCCCGTCGCGGGAGCCAGGCGCCTCCTGCTTGGGGTGAAATGCTGGCATCTTTAAGTCAACAGAAAACCTATGTGGTCCAGGGCGTCTGGATGACTCTCTGCTGGTTTCCAGGACGGACCCAGGTATGGCGATCGCCGCCTTGGCCTCGCTGGCGGCTCTGCCTGGCGGGTCACTTCTGAGTTTGTGACTCTGGTCTCCATTGGACAGCACGGTCGAGGCCATCTCTTCGGAAGCGCAGCAGCGCCGTGGCTGTCCCCCTGCAGGATGCAAAATGCAGAAGGGGGGTTACCACCTCTCATCAGAAACAGAGCAAGACACAGGGACCAAGCGGCTGGAGGCACCTGGGAGGTGCACCAGGCTTGCACTGGGGGGGGGGGGGGGGGGGGGGGGGGGGGGGGGGGGGGGGGGGGGGGGGGGGGGGGGGGGGGGGGGGGGGGGGGGGGCATGTCAGTGCGAAGGAGGCTCTTGGGTCGGGTTCACTTGACAGGCACCTCTTGGGTCGGGTTCACTTGACAATTCTGTCAGGGGCCAACCTCGCCAGAGCGAGGCAATGCCACCCCACGCACCCTTCTACCTTGAGCCAAATGACCCAGAAGACCAGGTGAAGTTAAACAGCTGCCTGCCTACCTCTCTGTAGCCTCACTGTCACTGCTTAACAGAAGGTGACCAGCTGGGGAAAGAACCTATGGAGTCGAGCCACACAGCACCTTCCGAGGCGTTCAAAGGACACAGGGTACACAGGGCCTATGGAATCTGAGGTCTCCTGAGCGTTCTAAGGTGAAGGCCACGGAGGCCCTGCAGCCATGGTCACCCGGAGGCAGCCTAGAAACCACCCCCTCTGTCAAGGACCCCCGCAGCTGCAGCTAAAACCGCAGCCTGAGCGCAGTGCACCCAAACCTGTGACTCTTGCACCGAGGCCGGAATCCTGGCCCCAAACTCCCTTCAGAGGCCTATGCTCTCGGGGGCAGACAGCTACCCCTCTCCACACTGTCCCCTGTGGGTCACCAGACAGCCAAGTGCATTGTATGTGCAGCACTGAGCTCTGAAGCTCAAGGGCCTCAGGAGAGCGAGTTAGGATGGACAGCAGCCAGGCGGGTCTGGGAGGGCTGTACCTTCCCCTTCGCCGGGAGGGGCCACAGGATGGTCAAATCACTAGCGGGTGAGGGCTGGGTTCTGAAATTTCCGAGCTCCAAGATCAGACAAGGCAATGCTGGGAGTGGACACACCTCGGTTTAATGAAGTGTGTCCCAAGTCTGTAGCCATTCGCATCTGGAGCTCAAACTCCAGGAGGTGTGCGGGAGATCTCAGAACTTTCCAAGCTACAGAACAGAGTTCCGCATCATCAACAAGCCCTTGGTGGCCTTTCAGCTCACAGCCATGCCTGACACTCAGGGGAAGACTGAAATATACGTGTTTGCTTCTGAGAAGGCACAATGTTAGTGGTTTCCGAAGGTTTTTAGATTTTTAATGTCCAGATGAATAGCGATATCTACTTAGAGTATTCTTTGGAAATGTTCTAAGTATACGTTTTTGGAGCTAAGACCTAGGAATTCTATTAAATTTGTAAAAAAAAAAAAAATTTTGGTAGTATCGGAGATTGAACCCAGGGTGTCATGCATACTTTGCAAGCACTCTACCATGGGGCTGCACCTCCAGACCCTTTTCAAATTTTCATCTTGCAACAGTGTCTCATTAGGTTACTGAGGCTGCCTCTGACCTTGAACTTGCAATCCTCCTACTTCAGCCTCCTGAGTGGCTGGGATTACAGGCGTGCACCACCACACCTGGCCTGTAAAAAGCTATTCTAAAGGGTTCTCCATGAGGGCAAAGAGTGCCCATGAAAGAAGGTACTGGCGCAGATGAGAGGGAGCGGGGTAAGGAATAATCACTCTCCATTAGCCAACAGCTAATGA
This sequence comes from Pedetes capensis, assembly GCA_007922755.1. Classification (NCBI taxonomy): domain Eukaryota; kingdom Metazoa; phylum Chordata; class Mammalia; order Rodentia; family Pedetidae; genus Pedetes; species Pedetes capensis. Next base: position 117,528 of record VMDO01004346.1, on the reverse strand, counting down.
CCCACTCATAAGTGACTTTCAAAGATTATGTTCACATAGCCGGGAGTGGTGGCGCACGCCTGTAATCCCAGCGGGTTGGGAGGTGGAGGTAGGAGGATCACAAAAGTTTGAGACCAGAGGCAGTCTGCGTAACTTAGCAAGACCTGTCTCAAAAAGTGGAAAAATGGGCTGAGGGTGCAGCTCAGTGGTCCAGCACTTGCAGAGCATGCAAGCGCGAGGCTGTGGGTTCAAACCCCAGTACTGAAAAAAAAAAAAAAAAAAGATTATGTTCACACAAAACAATGTGACAGTGTGGTGACCAGTGGCATCGGGGAGGAGGTGAGGCGAAGGAAGAATAAATGGTCTCCTCCTGCCGGCTCCAAAGAGCTGGCGTTGAAACAGGTGAACTCGCCTGTCCTGGCAGACACCGTCACCGCTCAGAAAGTGAACAGGCGGCCCCCAACAGCTCCATCAACACGCACTTGACTTGGAACGAAAGGTAAAGGAGCCTGAGACTCTGTACACCCGGAACCGTGCCCCTGAGTACTCACAGAGCCACTGGGGGCCACGTCTGCCCAGACTGGAGGAACAGGGTTTATGCACACACTACCCATTGCCCAAGTGGAGACAAGAAGCTGTGTGATCGATCTGACGTGGCACATGTGGGGTGTTTGGAGCGCAACATCCGAGGTCCCCGTATTTTATGGTCCAAAGATGATCATAAAACAGCTCCACAGAGCTTCTAGTACCCAAGCAAGACAGCAGTAAGGTGAAAGCAAAAGACATAACCCTCAGTTTCTGAGGCAATCCATGGGGGAAAATGAGTATGCCAGACATGGGCCGGCCCCTCAGGGCAGGCGGGGGCGGGGCACGAGGGCTCCCCTGGGCGCCCAGTGGCGCTGTGAGTGGGCAAAGCTGAGCAGGGCCTTCCTGGGAGGGTTTTAAAACCCAAACACCGATCAGGTTTTGGCTGGCCTGTGTCCCAAGCTGTCGTGGCTCACTGCCACACACCAGTGGACAGTGGGGAAGCCACCAGACCCACGTGGGACACGGGATGTGAGGAGAGGCAGAAACACATGCGCACACACAGGGAGGGCACGCTCTGGAAACAGCCGCTCTCCCGTTGCCCTTTATTTTACCGTTTATTATTGTTAGGTGCTGACGAGTTGGTATCCAACTCATAGCAACCCTGTGTACAACAGATGAAATACTACTGTCAGTGCCTCTCTGCTGTTCATGGGGTTTTCAATGGCGGACTGATTTTTGGGAGTTGGGTTACCGGATCCATCTCCCAAGCCTACAGCACCTGGTGTTCCCAGGCGGTCTCTCATCCAAGTACTAACCAGGCCCGATCCTGCTTAGTTTCTGAGATCTGATGGGATCGGATGCCACAGGGCCACAGCTGCAGGCTATTTTACAGTAGTAAAGTACAAAAATTGCCACTGAAGCCACGTGGAAATGTTCTCTCCCCCCTTTTACACCTACTCTGAGTTTCGGTGTTCGGCCTCCTGGTCCGTTTCCATCTAAAATGCGCTTTCCTCTCGGGGGGTATTTGTGCCACCTTCTGCTGCCAAGTGAGGCACAGACTGGAGCCGCCCTGGGCTCTAGGGGCCGCAGCTGCAGGGGCGTGGACCACCCCACGGAGGCCTCCGCCTGTGTGGGCCTCCGTTTCCTTGGCTTCTGCTTCTACAGAAGGGTCCTTCAAACTACCACACTCCAGAAACACTACTGCCCCGCACAGGCTACGCAAGACACCGTTCCTGCCGACTGTTTAAAATGAGGATCCCCCACTTCTGTACCAGCAGTCAATTGTGATGCTGCCCTCCGAGCCCCTCTGTAACCACAGGGAGTGGGAAGGACATGGGAACAGGGACCTGCCCACACCACGGCCCTCGGCGTGGCCAGTCAGACTCTGGGCTGACGAGGAAGAGGAGCCAGAGAGCGAGGGAAGGCACTGTGCTTCTTACAGATTAAGACAAGACAAGCCGGGCGAGGTGGCTTGGGAGGCGGAGGCAGGAGGATCGCAAGTTCGAGACCAGAGGCAGTCTGCAAAACTTAGCGAGACCCTGTCTCAAAAAGTAAAAAAAAAAAAAAATGGGCTGGGGGTGCGGCTCAGTGGTCCAGCACTTGCAGAGCATGCAAGCACGAGGCCATGGGTTCAACCCCCAGTACCGCATAAAGAAAAAGTAAAGAAAAGAAAAGGTGAAAGACCCACATTATTAAATTATGCTGGGAAAAAAGTGCCACTCATTACTGAGATGCCTTTAAAAATGGAGGGTGCCAACCAGGAACGCTCCTCATAGATACTGGAGTCACGGCCCGGGGGCAGGAGCCCCGAAAGGGCACAGGCAGAGCGGCCCTGGGCACACCCTTCAGGCCCACCCTTGGGGCCCACCGCACATGCAGGCTCCAAAAGGGCTTCTGTTGGTTCTGAATTTTTTCACCTCCGTCACAATCGTTTCCTCTCTGATGGAGAAGGAGGGCGCCTGACTCTGAGCAGTTCCCAGTTTTGGTTGCCCCCTGTGACAGCTGCACGTGCATGGGACATTTTCCTCATGAAGCCAAGTATCTCAGATGTTCTATTATGAACTTCAATGACCGTCACTCGACTGCACAGGCTACCCCTGCTAATTATGTCCGCCCGTCCCTCAGGACAACAGGAAGAACCCCGGCCAGGACTCTGGAGCCTGCACATTCGGGGTTCTTGCCTGGACTCCTGTCTGAGTGCTGTCTGCTCCTAACCTGAGACCCTGGGAGCACAGGCCGCCCCCGAGGCCTCACCACCAGAGCAGGGACCAGGCTCGCCCCGCTGCGGGCTCACGTGCCCACATGGCTCCACTGCGGGGCTCGGGATGTGCAAGGCGGGATGGGTATGAAAACTAGAAGGTTCGCTGCAGGGTGGGCCCAGTGACCCCGCGCACCTTGACGTCTGACACCCTGGTGCAGCGTGTTCCCTGCAGCAATCCGCCGTGACAATGGACCACAGGGCCCTCCCACGGCGGTCAATGTGCCCGGGCAGCGGGCCCTGGGCACCTCTGTGTGCTTCGCTTTCCAAACACACTGTGTATCCACAGACTAAACCCCCCAGGGTAGCACACACAGTGGTCCACAGACACGGCCCCACAGACTAAAACACCTGCAGCCGCGAGACAGAGAGAGCAAATCAGACAAGTTCAGCGCATCTCGGCATTCTGGTTTCTAAAATACAAGTCGTGTCAAAACTTTGTATCCCAATTTTGCAAAAACAGAAGTTTTTTAGAAATGTGCTATGAAAGCCCGTCTACTACAGAAGATGACTCCTGGGAGCAGACTCTAAGCTGGAAATCTGGGGGACAGAAGGACGCAAGGATGTGGTGGGTCTGCAGTCCTGGGGACGAGGAGATCATGGCTGGCTGGGAGCCGACTGCACCCCGGCCCGGAGCAGCGACACTTTGATCCTCAAGGAAGGGGGTCCTGGAAGGCTGCCACAGCGCCTGTCCTTCCACGGCCCTACCATCACTTTTATCAGTGACCTGGGGGAGAAGATGGACCCAACAGCTCACCAGACCAGGGCTGTCCCTCCTCGGCAAGGAAGCCAAACCTTCACCAACGCACAGACTCAAAAGCCAGCAACGAGACGGAGCAAAGCCTTGAAACTAAACGAAGAGAGGGAAACCCCGTCAGAAAGACGAGGTGTGAGAGGCGTCTGGCTTGGAAACGACCCCACGGCCCAAGGCTCAGATCCAATGAAGGGGGCTGAGCCACAATCCCAACCACTGACACCAAATACCGCCTTCTCAAACGCTAAAATCTGAAAGATCAAAATCTCTGAAGTCTAAAATTCCCAACATCTAAAATTCTGAAAAAGTCCTGAAATAATTCTTGTTAAAAATTGCTTAAAAGACATACATTTACATTTTAACAGAGAATATATTTGTAAAACATACAAAAACAACAAAATACTTTACAGGCCACGTTACACAATATAATAGGTCAAGATACCATACAGATTTTTGAAAGCACAAACTTTAAGGTCTACTGATGGCAATCATAGAGGTATAAACAATGCACAAATGAACCATATTGACAGAGAAATCGGTCCAAAAGTGAAATGTGTAAATGTGTATCATGCTTGGTAATTGCATGCTCCCAGCTTTGTAACTCTGGACATGTAAACTCCCTGAGGGGTAATGCAAGTCTTCCGGTAAGATCAAAAACTGAAGGCGGTGACGTAGGCCTGTAATCCCAGCAACTCAGGAGACTGAGGCAGGAGAATCACAAGTTCAAGGCCAGAAGCAGCTTGCATGACTTAGTGAGACCCTGTCTCAAAATAATAATGATGATAATGATAAAAATAATATAGGGGCTGGGGGTGCAGCTCAGGGGTAGAAAATTTGCCTAACCTATAGAAGGCCCTGGGTTCAATTCCCCAGTACTGCAAAAAAGAAAAGAAAAGAAAAGAGAAGAGAAAAGAAAAGGAAAAAAAAGAAAGAGGGTGGAGGGAGGGAGGGAAAATAAAAAAGAAGAAAAAAGAAGAGAGAAGGGGAAGGGAGGAGGAGGGGAGGGGAGGAGGAGAGGCGGAGAGGGGAGGGGAGGGGAGGGGAATCACAATGGTCACCAAGACATAAGCAGCTTCCTGGAGAGGGAGATCTCAAGAAACTGCGACTTTCACACACAGATGGACAAAACGGGCCTCCCTTCATTTACTGTGGAGGTTCCCTGGTTTTATGCGCATCTGAATCTGACACAGTCAACACTGTGATAACACATCTTTGTCAAATTCACAAAATAGCATAAAATAAATGCAAATTCTCTAAAGGTCTTCACACAATTTATACCTCCAGTGTTAGAAATAATACAAAAAAAAGAAATACAGAGCATGGTGAATTATAAAAAAAAAAAAAACAAATAAAAAACAATGCTGACAAAACAGCCCTTATTTAGTTCAGTTGGTAGAGTGCTACTCTGTAGTCTCTGAGGTCCTGATTTCAATTCCCAGCACCACAAAAATGGGAGAAGGACCTGACAAACCACTCCTGAAGCAATCCTGAAACAATCAGCCATCGAAAACCCTACGAGGGTCAGTATGAGTAGGTCACGACTTGCCGACACCTAACAACAACGTAACAACAAATAGAAAAAGAAAAAGAAAAAGAAAATTCAATATTTGAAGAAGTGTGCTACAGGGGTTCAGGGCAATGTCAGAGAGCTCCCAAACGCCAGCCAGCTTTCATGATCATTAACCTGCCATGTCTGAAATCTTATGTCTCGATGAACAGGTTCCCTTTCCCTTCTAGGGCAGGACCCTCCTCAGAGGACAGGCTCCCACTTGCTCTCCGTGTGCCGCTGTTTCTTTGGAAATCCTCCGTTGGTTCAACGTCCAATGACGTGAACATGTCCACTGGGTCTTCCCGCCCTCTGCACCAGGCTTCCTCGCAGTCCAGTCCCTGGACGTGTCCCCGTGTGTGCCCTGTGCCTTTCCTTCAGAAGGTCACAGCTGGCTGAGTGCTTATTTCCTGACGGAGGGCATTTCTTGAGCACAGTGCTGTGGGAAGGGGCAACGTGGTGCAGAACTCAGTGCGCTGGCGGGGCACCAAGCTGGCAGGGGAGCTTCTGGTACTGTGCAGGGGTTCACTCTTCTACAATCGCCAGTCCCGGAGGGTGGTTGTGGTAACAAACTCTGTGAGTGTCTGCTGTCTGTCTGAACCCCTGGCTTCTGCCTCGCCAGGGCAACAGGCGGTCTTGTACTTTTGCTGTACCAGAATCCCCAGGATCGGGCTGCCCACCCTACAGAGCCTTCCTCCCATGAGAACTGTGGTTTCCAGGAGTTCACCAGGTTAGGATCCTCATCTTTCAGGAGCAGGATTTGGGGGATTTGGGAGTTTAGGGGTTCGATCCTTGGAGATTTCAACATCTGGCATCATGTCTCTGGGGAGCATGATGAGCCAAAAGCCAGCCAGGCAGGCGGGGCAGAGGCAGGCGGAGGGGCCCTCGCGCTGCCACGTGCTCGGACCCCACACCCAGGAGCAGCAATGAGTGAGGCCCGGGGAGGTTTCTGGAAACCAAGTAATACAAGGAGGACAGGGGGGGTTGTTCCGTCCCAGCCAGGAGAGCACCGGCAGGTCAACCAGCTCAGTGCAAATAGGTGGGCGGACGGACGGACAGACATCAGTTCCCAGAAAGCAGCCCCACCGGCAGGACATCAGAGTTACCTACCAAGCACAAGAAACAGCAGGGCTAAGAAATCACCCAGGCCAAGGATCAGCCTTCTGGGACGCAGCCTGCACGTATGTTTTGTCTTAAAAAAGAAGGGGGCAGCCCCCGGCGCCCGAGGGAATTCTCACTACAGCCACGGCTGAGGAGTGAGCGCCGGGCCACGATGGGGCTGACAAATAGGAGCCAGTGAGAAGACGACTTCAGGAGGCCGAGGAAGAGGCACCCAGCGGGGGAGCTGCCTTGTAACCAGGGCGACCCCATCCCAGAGGGATGTCAGGGTGAAGACATCAGCTCTGCGGAATGCTGGGGGACACGCCTTCCAGAGGCCCGCACAGGGTTATCTCTGCCCTTCCTCGCCTCCCACCACGCAGGACGGCTCCCCAGGAAGGAGGGTTCTCTTCGTGCCCTCTGACGTCACCCTCTGTTTCTGTCCAGCTCGCTGGGGTTCAGGTGACTCTGCACAGGGATTTTAAGTGAGTCAAGGTGGAACCAGGCTGCCCTTTCTTTGCAAAAGTGCTTTGTCATTTCTTCGCTGGTACCTTTAAAAATAGCAAGCAATTACCCCACTCTGCAGAGTGCTTAGGCGGCCACCACTCTCCGCGACCTTGGAGCGCGAGAGGAGTGGCTTCAAGCTTGGCAGAGACGCATTTTCACAGGAAGTGTCTCCTTCCCAGGCCCCCCTCGGTCACCCACCTCACCTCGCTCAGAAAGAACCTACCCAGCCCACTTGTTTACTGCGCACCTGGTTACCTGCCTCGATTTCCACGTGTGCTCTAACTTCCTAGCTTCACACTCTTGGGAAAACCAAAGCCAAAAGCACAGATGCTGCGGTGCGTGCTCCCAACACGCCTGCGAGTGCTGCGCTGAGTTGTGCTCCTGGCTTCCACAGACCCCGCCCCACCTTCAGCACAGCACAGCCTCCCTCTGCCTCTCCCACCTTCTCCCACCGTCTCCCCGGGCAGCTAGGCCGGGAACAGACTGCTCATGCTGGCAGGAGATCAGCAAGCTGGGAGAGCCTCAGCCAAAATGACAAGCTCCAGGAGGAGTCTGCCTGTCCCCCACCACCTCATGTCACTGGCTTACTTCCTTGGCCTCAGCAGAGGTCAGTGGTTATCTTGCAGGAGGTCACAGGCCCCGGGCAGCAACTACCGCGCAGTGCAGGGCGTGGCTCCCAACAAGGATGGTGCAGTCCCAGAGGCCCCACCAATGGATGGATGGATGGACGCATGGACTGAGGGACAGAGCAGCCCTGGGCTGGCCTCCTAAGAAGGGGAAATTGGGTTCGCAGGCCCAGCCTGGGGGCCACATCCCAAAAAGGTGCTGTCACAAAACCCACCCTGTCCTGGAGTCATCAGTGCCAACAATCACGCTGCACGCTAACCCCCACAGCCCACTGCTCTCAATATGTCCAGGGGGTGCACAGGACCACCCCGTTTCTAGCTGAGGAGACCGAGGCAAACGGCTGCTCCCCTGCGGCCATCTGGCTGTGGGTGGTGCCGCCTGGGTTCAGATAGATTTGCTCTGCCCACAGCCCTCACCCCATGCTGCCAACACCGCCTGCTGCACGCAGGTTGCAGAGGGTGAGGGCAGAGGCTGACCTGGTAGGGGCAGGGCCAGGTCTCCCCAGGACCCCTGGGAAGGGCTGCAAAGTGTCCAGAGAAAGGAAGTGAGTGGACGAACTGGGCACTTGAGGAAGACGGCCCAAGGCCAGCCGGCCTGAGCAGGCAGCAGCAGCCACAGCCACACAGGGGGCTCCCTCACCCCTGAAGGCTCCTGGAACGGAAGGGGCCTTTCACCTATTCTTCTGCACCAGGCACGGGAGGCCTACATCAGGGCCACTGTCCCCAAGCAAGACTCACATCAGAGTTTATGGGCCACGTGAAAACAAGATGCCCAGGTCCCCTCCTGTAGGGCACAGCCTTAAGAGGCAGTTTGCCTCGGGACCTATCTAGGCCCCTTGGAGGACTGAGGCTTGTTCCCCAGGCAGTCACCTCTGCCCTACATCCTGGAACTCAGGGTCATCGAGCTCCCCAAGATGGCACTGCCATCTATTCCCTTGCCTCAGTCCCCTCAACACTGATTGGCTGTTTACAAACCCCAGAACAGCTCCTGATTGGACCGTTTTGGAACCACCCCTAATTGACTACTTTTACAAAACCAAATCTGAATATCCCCTCTGATTGGCTGAAAACCGTATGAGGTGACTGCCTCTGATTGGTCCCCAGCAAGCCCCAGAAGAGCATATAAGGGTGGTACACGGAGCAGTCTGGGTCCATTCCATCGACCAGGACAGACAAGGAAACAATAAAGAGCTGTTGGAGCAGAGCACTTGGAGTCTTCATTGGGAAGAAGAGAAGCAAGGAGCTGCCCTGGGCAGAAGCCTCTGAGCCGGCCTTTCTCAAGGCTTCTCAGAGCAGCCGTGGGCATAGCCTCCTTTCCAGGTGGCGCGGCTCTTGGGGGCTCGGCTCCTCCTCACCAGAAGACGGGTCTTTGGTGGCTGGTTCCCACTCATGGCCAGAGCAAGTCCAGGGACAGGGCGACGCCCCACACCCTCCCAGACCTGCAGAGCACGAATTTAAATACCAAACACCTATGATCCCAGCATGCGGAGGCAGAGGCAGGAGGACAGCCTGGGACACCCAGCCAGGCTCAAGGCCAGCCTGGGATGCACAGCCAGAGATACCGTGTGTCATACAACCCAAACCAACAAAACAAGAAGGAACGCAAGAGGGGGCTGGGGTGCAGCTCCACGGTGGACAAAAACACTGGGCACGTGCATGGCCCTGGGGTCGCCTCAGCACCACAAAGGGAAACAGCTCAGACACAGAGGAGGAGGAGCTTCTGCCCTGGCAAAGCCTCAGTGGCCCTCCCCAGCTGCCTAGGTGCTGGGGGTAAGGAAGGAAGGAAGGAAAGATGGAAGGAAGGCAATCAGGCAGGAAGGCAGAAAGGAAGGCAGGCAGGCAGGCAGCCAGGGAAGGAGAACGGCAAGGGAGAGGGCCAGGACCAGGCCAAGGAGCTCGGCCACCGCAGGGACGGTGAGCCCCCACCCAAGCCTGCCTCACTGCAGCACTGGCCCCTTCCCACCCCCTCCACAGGGCTCCAGCCAAGAGCAGGAGAGAGACGGCCATCCCCAGTCACACAGCAGCCAGCATAGGGTTAGAGCTGCCCGTCAGCCTCAGGCTCTGCGGGGCGAGCAGGCCCCTCTCCCCGGGGCTCAAGCCCATCTCAGCAGACAGCAGACGAGGCTCCCTGGAGGGAAAGGCAGAATGGGGCTGTGGAGCACAAACAGGGGCCAGATGAGCAGGAGAAGGGAGCCCCAAGTGGGCGCCTGGTGCCCCACACCCAGGACCAGCCACTGCCCAGTCACACACATCCTTCCACTCTGAGCTGGGGATAAGCGGGTACTGATACCCCCTGGCCGGGTATCTCTAGCTCATCCCTGCCCCCACAGAGCCTCTTCTATTCCAGCTAGACATTAAGTGAGTGCTGGCTCACACACAGCATGGTGAGGATAGTTTACAAACAACTCAACCAAGCCACAGAGAGCCCTGGGCGATGTTATTAGGACAAACGCTAAGCCACTAGACCCAGCACTCTGCTTCAGTCCCGCATCTCTATTAGCTAATGGAGTAGTTCTCAACTCATGCCTCAGGCCCTTTGCACTTGCTGTTTCCTCTCATATAATCTGTTCCAGGAACTCACAGACTTCACTATTTCCTGAGGAACCTCCCAGATCACCAAGGAACCAAGCTCTGGGCTATGCCAGCTCTATCAGTATCCAGCACACCCAGTACCCAGCAGGCATCCAATCAATGAACATAACCATCATGTGTTGAAGGATGGCGTTCTGTCAATCCAAACAGCGCAGACGACAGTGGCCCCTGAGATTATACGGTCTGGTGACACCACAGCCACTTTTGTTTGCATACGTGCATCTTATGATGTCCGTGCAGAGGAAATTGCCTATCAATGCAGCTCCAGGAACACAACCCCGCGGTCAAGGGGCACACGATGATATTGACTGAATAGATGGGCTAAATGAGAGAAGTCACTTAATACCAGGGCTGGGATTTAGCTCAGTTGGTAGAGCGCTGCGCTGCGGTCTCTGAGGTCCCGAGTTCAATTCCCAGCACCGCAAAAATGGGAGAAGGGCCTGGCAATCCACTCCCAAGGCAATCCTGAAACAGCCATTGAAAACCCTATGAGGGTTGCTATGAGTCGGATACCGACTCGACGGCACCTAACAACAACAACAACTTAATACCAGGCCCTACGTAACGGGATGGCACATGAAGGCTCTAGAAAGTGCCAAGCGCAACATGTACAAGCTCAGCGGCATTCCATCGGATCCCCAGGGGCTGACAAGGGGCACAGTCTGCAATCTTGGGGTGCGGTGGGGTCCTGGCAGCACCCAGCAGCACAGTGAGCCTCCTGGCGAGCACTGGGTGGGTGCCAGGACACAGGATCGCCAGGCGACCAGTGGCAGGCTGCTCATGAGCAACTTTCTCTCCAAAACAGGACACACACAGGCCGATGACATGGCCCTCCAGGCAGCAGAAGGTAGCGCGCCTCCAAAACCATCGCCACGTCGGCCTCGCCCAGCAGATGGGTCCCCACCCACCAGGGCACAGCCTCCTCTCGACCTGTGGGGGTCACCTACGGCCAGGGGCCTGAGACCCAGCTGCCACTCCTGTGATTTTAACCCCAACGCAGTAACTGTACAGGGGATGTCAAATGGCAGCCGGCACCCACATGACAGCCAAGTGTATGCTCAGGAATGGATAGGCTCACCACCCCAGCAGCTGTGACTAGGGGGCAGGCTCACCTCTCTTCTTTCCTCCTTCTTGGCTGTCCCCCTACTGGAAAAGAAAGATCGAGGAAACTAAGTGCACAGAAGCAGATGGGGCGGGGCGTGAACAGGTGACTGAGCTAGAAAGCAGCACCGAGCCTCCTCTTCGTGGTGAACTTAGGTACCAGGCACCAGCAACGGCCCCTCCGGCAGTCAGGCCTCCGAGGTGCTGAGGGTCTGAGCAAGTCTCACAATGGGGAACACTGTGCTAAAGATAACTTTAGGGGGCCAGCAGTTACATTCAGTATTTGCAGATTTCTAATCACTTCTATATGGTACGTTACTACTTACTGAAAAACCTGATTGCACGCAAGCATCTGCTTTTAGTGTTTCTCAGAAGAGCCTTTCATTTTCAACCTGTCTTTAAAAACCAGAAACAGCCAGGTGCAGTGGCTCACGCCTGCAATCCCAGCGGCTCGGGAGGCAGAGGCAGGAAGATCCCAAGTTCGAGACCAGAGGTAGTCTGCATAACTTAGCAAGACCCTGTCTCAAAAAGTTAAAAAAAAAAAAAAAAAAAAGGGCTGAACATGCAGCTCAGTGGTCCAGCACTTGTAAAGCATGCAGGCACGAGGCCCTGGGTTCAACCCCCAGTACCACCCAAAAAAAAAAAAAAAACACAAACCAAAAAAAGCCAACAATAAAAACAACCACAATGGTCACAATGACCTGCAGGGCAGAATAAAGAGCTGGTGTGTCTGAGACAGAGAAGCGCAATGAGGCACCAAGGTTCCGAGACTCAGGACACTGTGGCAGAGAAGACAGCATAGAGGTCTGGGAAAAGCGACTCAGCTACAAAGCCTGAGAGGGGAAAGGAAGCGGCCACCTCTGATGAGTCACTGGAGAGATGCCACAGGGCGCGAGAGGGGCGCAAGACCGTCACAGGGAGGCTTTGGGGGGGGTCACAGAAAATGCCTGGAGAAGCCGCCATGTCCTGGCTGCTCAACTGCAAGCCAGAGTAATGCCGGCCGCCAAGTGGAACAGAGGAAATGCTGGACCCCAGGGCCTCCCACCCTGATCTGCAAGACACGACCAGCACTTCCGGTGCAGGGGGCCACGAAGAGGCCAGGAGCCCTGCCAGGCCTTCAGAGTGGGGCCCGGGGCATCCCACCAACGAAGGCCCCCCCCCCCCCCCCCGTGGGACACAGCTGGAGTCCCTGGAGGGCAGGAGGTCTTGGTGTTTCCTTACACGTGTAATGTGAGCCACCAAAAATACATCACATCAAAATGTATCAACACACACATGTATCCAAAGATATGTATGTGAACAGTAAGGAACGCCAGCCTGAGCCTGGGGGACAGCTAAATCATGCTGTTGTGATTTTTATAAATGAATACGTATTTTATATCCCAAGTCCTTGTTCATTATACTTTTTCTGTATGTTTGAACACACAACTTTTTATCTTAAAAGACAATTACTCCATTAACATAAATAACTTGCAAAACTAAAGCTCATTCCCATTCTTGCATTAATATATAAATATCCTAACACTTTGTAAGCAATATTTTGTTGTTTGAAGAAAAACTGACTGCAAATTAAATGGAGGGCTTCTGGCCAGAAAAACTTTAGCATATCACAGAAGAAAATTTAAAGCTTAAACTATGAGAAAGAATGTTTTCAAAAACTTTTCTCGTTACTGAGTACAAAATCAAAGCCTTAACGGTTAATCATATACCCCAGCTTCCAACAGCTTTTGGTTACTAAATAGTAGTTTGTTGCACCATAAAACATAATCATATTCTAGAAACCTAGAATTTACTGACTGCTTCCTCCTTGACTCAACAAGAAAAAGTCACTTGAGTTGGTGTTTTTGTTTTAAATTAAATCCACGCTGAAGTGACAGAATTCAAATCTTTTCTTATGGCTACAACATGTTGTATACACCATCTCTCATCCCATAATCCTACTGGCAAACTAAGCCTTATCCATTTGAAAAAATGAAAACAAACACAAAACTCAGAAGAAATTTCGAAAAACTTTGTAAGTCATGCTTTCACTAAATACCAGTGAACATTTCCATTTATAAATTCATGCTAAGTTGCTACTTAAAAAGGACTAGTCCTTAAATGGAGTCTTAGAACGATCTCAGAAACTATCAAAGGCAGGACTTGTGCCACGTTTAGATTTTAAAATGTCAGAGTAAGAAAAGAGCAGGAAAATTTAGCATGCAAAGCTGGCCCCATTATCCTCCCACGCTGCTTTCTGAAGGAGGAGCCTGGAATCTCTCATTAAGTGCCAGTTACAAAGAACAAGCTAACATAAACCACCTGTGCACGTTCTTGCACAGAGAATGTTTTAGGAGAAAAAGGAGGGACTAAGACTTCAGAAGACAAGGAGCACCACACTTTCCCCAACACAATTAAGATATTCACCGCCCAGCGTTTACATGGTTTAAAAGTTTTTCTGTTGCAATAGATGCCCAAACACAAAATTCAAATTACGTATAATTTATGAAGAAATTCTAACAATCCTTTTTGTAAAAAACAAATCAAGATTATGTATTGGAGTCTCAGGATTTAAAATCCAGCATGTGTTTGACCTGCAAACAAAGGCCATTTCATAACACAAGTCGTCTGTGTTCTGGAAATTCAGGGAGGCAGGGGTTGAGTCAGAGCAGCTGCCCCAGCGTCCAGAGGCCAAGGTGTGGGCGCAGCCACTAGGTGGCGCCTGGGCCCAATGTATGGCCAGCTCCCTGCTCTCAGGCTCCGTGTGTGGTCTGCTGTTTTAGCCCTGGGGATGGGAGTGCATCTCCTTCTGAACAGGCATTTATTACCAGAAGATATGCACCGAGAGCGCGCGTTAAAGGGCCGTCAAACATGCCTGTTTCTTTGGAAACAGCTTTGTCAGCACAGCAATGATCCCATCCTGTGGCCCCCAGGTGTCTTATAGGACCTTCCGTTTCGTTTTGCATGTTCATCAATATTTCCAGATGCTTAAAGATACAGAGGATTTTAAATTTAATACCACACTTGAATTGGGGCTGGGATTTAGCTCAGTTGGTAGAGCGCTGCACTGCAGTCTCTGAGGACCAGGGTTCAATTCCCAGCACCGCAAAAATGGGAGCAGGACCTGGCAATCCACTCCCAAGGCAATCCCGAAACAGTCAGCCATTGAAAACCCTATGAGGGTCGCTATGAGTCGGGTACCCACTCGACGGCACCTAACAACAACAACCACACTTGAATTACCCGAAAAAAATTAAATGAAGTCTCTCTATATCCATTACACTGAGGATTAAGGGCAGCACATTCAACCACTGAACGGGCCAATCTTTTAAAAATTTGTTACATTTAAGGAGGCAGCAATGAAGATAGTCTAATAACTGAGTGACTGGCTTGAAAATGGCTTCCAGTGGGCATTATTACCTTGGCTCCACAGTAGCTCCTCACAAAGTTAAAACCTGGCATCAAAACGGGTGGCCGGGGCCAACTCAGGAAGCACCTGAGGTCGAGGCTCTCTGCTGCCTCCAGGCTCAGGGTCAGGAGGGATCCCAGGGCCAGCAACACGGAAACCGGGAGAGCCCATCCACTGGCCCCAGCTCCGGGCCACTCCCCGGAGAGGGAGAAGACAGCCTGCCAGGGCGGAAGCCGCAGGGCCGCCAGCACAGTGCCACAGCCACCCAGGGAGATCAAGGGCCGCCCCTCTCAGGCGCCCTCTGCTGGCAGTGGTTGTTCCTTCTTCCACGTGCGCCAATCAAGGCAGGAGGGCCAAGCAGGGTGCGCTGGGGTCCCAGAGGAGGGAGGGCAGGGAGCAGCTGGGGGAAGGGGGGTTCCCAAGAGGCTGTGCTCTAGGGAGCACAGGAAGGAGGGGGTCTGGGAGAAGGGGGACTGTTCTGGACACTCCCTATGTGGGAGGTCCTTTCACAGGGAGGCCTCCTCCCCGGCTCTGTGTCCTCTGTGTCCTCAGATACGATGCCCGATGCCCGATTCCCCGGGCTGCGAAGGCAACAGCAGTTGCTGAGCATTTGCTAGGAAATGCTACTTAAAGGCCCACATTAAAACTATTATTCTGTGAAGCCAAATAAATACACATCCCACCTCACCTCTCACAGCCTCCATCCTCTCCGGGCCCTGAACTAGTACTTGTTGAGGGGGGTTGGAGGGCTATCCGCAGACAGAGACAGCCGTACAGGTTAATGAGACAGGCCACAGCCTATGCGGCTAGTTGTTGTTGTTAGGTGCCTTCAAGTCAGTATCCGACTCACAGCGACCCTCATAAGGTTTTCAATGGCTGAGTGCTTCGGGATTGCCTTGGGAGTGGATTGCCAGGCCCTTCTCCCATTTATTTGCGGTGCTGGGAATTGAACTCAGGGCCTCAGAGACTGCAGCGCAGCACTCTACCCACTGAGCTAAATCCCAGCCCGATGCGGCTAGTAGCCTTATCCATACCAGAAAGCGGGGCAAATTTACATTGGATGGCTATAAATAGGCAAATAAACTGCATCTCCCGAGAATGGGGTTCCACTGTTACGTAGATATTGCATCTCTGAAGTTCCGAGGCACGTGCCTGTGATTCCAGCACTTGAGAGAGAAGGTTGAGGCAGGAGGATCAAGTTCGAGACCACCCTGGGCTATGTAAGGATAGCCTGCCTCAGGGAAAAAAAGAAAGTTCCACTGGATACTTAGTAGAAAGGACTGTTCTATACGGTACTTAAAGATTCAAGCACCCATTCCTAAATCCTCCCAAAGTTGCCTCTGGAATCTCGGAAGGGTTCTGAAGCCATGAAATAAGTTGTAACAATAGGACTGTAATTATGTTGTTATTAGGTGCCACTGAGTGGTGTCTGACTCATAGCAACTTACAGGGTTTTCAATGGCTGATTGTTCCGGGATTGCCAGGGGAGTGGATTGCCACGTCCTTCTCCCATGTTTGTGGTGCTGGGAATAGAACTCAGGACCTCAGAGACTGCAGAGCAGCGCTCTACCAACTGAGTAATTATAGTGTTCTTCATTAAAGTGGTACCAAGCAAAACAAGATCCTGCAGCCATACCACTGGCTGATCCTGTCAGGTCTTAGAAGCTAAGCAGGGTCAGGTCTGCTTAGTAACTGGATGGGAGACCGCCTGGGAACACCAGGTGCTACAGACTTGGGAGAAGGACCTGGCAACCCACTCCCAAACAACAATCTGCCATTGAAAACCCTGTGAACAGCAGAGAAGCACTGACAACAGTGTTTCGCCTGTTGTACACAGGGTCGCTATGAGTCAGACACCGACCCGACAGCACCTAACAAGAAGAAAAAAAGGCGCACATACGTTTCTCCCTCAGACTTCTCCACACCAGCTGTCTTCCCTCCTACCTTTACCAAGAGGAAACAGCTGTCTTCTTTCTTACCTATCTCTAGTTTTGCTCTCAATCAATAGCTTACCTTTACCTAGTTTTTTTAAAGTTATAAAAGAAAATCAAGCCCCAGCCAGGCAATGCCTGGGAAACCCCCAGGAAGGCTGCTGCGCTCCCCACACTCCTCATTCCCAATGTCCAGTCCTGGGCTCCTTACCTGCAGGACTTGCAAAACTGCCCCTTCCACTGCTTCTCAGGGGCCCACAGGCCAAGCGGGAGCCCTGAATCCACGAATTTAAAAAGTCCGAATGCTCCGTAAGCATTTGCATCCACTTCTGGCCACAGGAGCTGCCCCAAGCCCTGGCCCTCCCCTGCGTGTCCACTGGACCTTCCGAGGCTACAAAAGGCAGATGCCTGCAGCTGCGGGGGCCACCCTGGCCACACCCACTGTGGGATGAGGGACAGGTGGACGGGAGGGATGGGCGAAGGCCAGGGGCCGCGACAGAAGCACCCGGCCCTTCTTCCTGGCCTCCCCCAGCAGCTCCCGGCCAGCACCACGCCATCGCTGCAGAGCTCGGCTAGTCTGGGAACTCGTCAGGCCCTGAAGGAGGCGTGAGAAACCGGCAAGCTTGCTTGCTTTCTCTTTCTTTATTTATTTTGAGTAACTGATGAATAAACGCAGGGCCTTGGTGCAGTGGCAAACTCTACCACTGAGCTACATCCCGGCCCGAAGCCCACCGTTGCTGAGTAGCGACTTTGTGCACGTAATTCTAGAGAACGGCTGCACGTATGTGCACGTGTCCTTGCGTGTCTGTGTGCGCGTGCACAGCGGGAACAGCTTTGCGGAAGAGGTTCCGTGTGCACCGGTCTCAGGCCACCTGCTCACTGAAGGCGCCACCTCGGTCACCACACTTTAGCGCCTTCCCTCGGAACACCAAGCTCACAGTCCGCTGCAGCTCTTGCTGCTGAGGTGGGCAGAGGGGAGGCACATGTTGGCCCAGGTGGGGGCGCCCTCCAGAGAGGAGCTGACCAGACACAAGGTGCCCCAGGTCCCTCCGCCTGGCCTGGCTCATGATGTCTACACCCAAGGACATTTTCCTGCCACTCACACGGCGGGGGCCCACAATCAAGGACCTGGACAAGCGTCGCCCGAGTCCCCACTGCCACTCACATGAGGGGAGGGACCCCACGCACGCTGACATCCCAAGAGTCTGTGGCGACAGAGGAGCTCTACCCCTCCTACAGTCACCCCAAGTTAACCAGGACAGCTACAGGTGGCCAGGAGGGCAGAGGGTGAGACCAGCTGCCCTGGACCTGAGCTCCACCACCCAAAGGGACCTCCCCAGAGCCACAGGTACATGGCGCACGTGCCAGGCCACGCTCCAAGAGGCACCTCCATCAGGCCACAGCACCTCTCCCACTCTCAACTCTCCATCTCGCTCCGTCTGTACTGCACAGACCAACAGCGGCCACAGGACAGAGTCACAACCCCACTTCAAAACAGACTGCTTCACGGACAGTGATTTCCTACACTGTGGCTGTGCCCCCCCCCCATTCATCGCTAAACTGGAAATCACCAACTCGCAAAGCTGCTGGGGTGTCTCCCTCCCCAGCACTGCCCTCTGACCCGGGCCGGCTCTCCTCACTGTCACACGTGGGGAGCACACACCGGTGCACACAGCACGCCCGCCTGCACGTGCACACGGCTGCACGCGGGAACACGGGTACTCGTGTCAGGGCGCTAGGCACCCAGGGAACCAAGAAGCCTCCACAGCCACCTACTGCCTGCCCACCTGAGGCACGCATATCAACGTGAGCTCCCTCTGAGCCAGGAGGACGCGGAGGACTGAAATCACCCCTGCACTCATCATGAAGGACAACCAGAGCCACATGGGGATCACCCATCCGCCAAGCGGAGAGGGCGTTGGTCAGGGGAGCCTGCTCCCCTCTCCAGGCCACCGCCGGCCTCACCTTTTGAAATGTCCGCTTCTGGCCCATTCCTCAGAAGGCTTTGGGCAGCCCACCTGCCCTCTCCAGGCTCAGAACCCAGGAGTATTTCTTTCCACCCCTGAGTGTCCATGAAAGACACCCATGTCTATAATCCCAGCAGCTCAGGAGGCAGAGGCGGGAGGATCACAAGTTCAAGACCGGAGGCGGGAAGATTGCAAGTTCGAGACCAGAGGCGATCTGGGTAACTTAGCGAGACCCTGTCTCTCAAAATGGTCCAGCACTTGCAGAGCACGCAAACGAGAGGCCCTGGGTTCAACCCCCAGTACTGCAAAAAAAAAAAAAAAAAAGACACCCATGTCCTGGGCTCTGGGCAGCAGGAGCCCTTCCCCAGCGCCCACCTCCGCGTCTCAGGTGGACTCTTCCACATCTGTCTGAACTCTCTGCAATGAGCCAGATCGACATCGTCTACTGTGACTGCGCCTCACGTGAACTCTCACATGCTCAGCACAGCCAAAGCGAGGGAGCGTCTGCTGCGTCAGGAAGGTGGCTCTGCCGGACTCCCGGACCTGCCGACTCGCCTTCCCAGGACCCTCGCACATGGTGCTCACACATGCTGTCACAAGTGCATACACGTGTGAAGAGACCACAGCCACACATGCTCAGCCATGCAGTCACACACGCACACCCATGCAGTCACACGTCCATATAATTTCATACAAGAAAATGGCAACGTGGGCCGGGCTGGTGGGAAGGCCACAGGGGTTGGCGACCAACCACTGGACAGTGATACCGGGTAACCCAGGGGCCTGAGAACTCACTCAAAGCCACACAAAGTCTAGGATTCAAAATTCAATGAATATACCACTTTTTAAAGGGAAAAATGGGTCTACATTTTGAGACAACTTTAAAAGCCTCCACTCTATGCCCTTAATAGGGGCTGGGATTTGGCTCAGTTGGTAGAGCCCCGCTCTGCAGTTTCTGAGGTCCTAAGTTCGATTCCCAGCACTGCAAAAATGGGAGAAGGATGTGGCAGTCCACTCCGGAGGCAATCCTGAAACAATCAGCCATTGAAAACCCTATGAGGGTCGCTATGAGTTGGACACGACTTGATGCCGCCTAACAACATCATCATCATCAACTATGTCCCTAATAACTTACAGAGGAACATTACACATGCACAGTGAGCTAAGCAGAATCATATGGTCTCATCTTCTATCTACAAAACTTGTTGATGCCAAGAGACGTGGGAAACAGCTACCTGGCTAACTGACTGGAAGAAATCCATATGTGTGCCTATTCCCAAGAAAGGGGATCCAACGGAATGTGGAAATTACCGAATGATACCATTAATATCACAGACAAGCAAAATTTTGCTAAAGATCATTCAAAAGCAACCATACCAGCATATAGACAGGGAACTGTTGCAAAATCAAACCCGATTCAGAAGAGAGAGTGGAACCAAGAACATCACATGGATATTAGCTGAAAGCAGAGAATACCAAAAAGATGTCTATGTTTTATAGACTGTGCAAAGGCATTTGACTGTGTGGATTGTAACAAATTACAGATAACCCTGCAAAGAATGGGAATACCAGAGCACCTAACTGTACTCATGAGGAATCCATACATGGACCCGGAGACAGTCGTTTTAACAGAACAAGGAAACACTGCCTGGTTTAAAGTCAAGAAAGGTGTGCGTCAGGGCTATATCCTTTCACCGTACCTCTTCAATCTCTATGCTGAGCAAATAATCCAAGAAGCCGGGCTTTATGAAGAACACAGCATCATAATTGAAAGTAGATTCATTAAAAACCTGCGTTACACAGATTCAACTCTGCCTGCTAAAAGAAGAGACATCACTGCAAAAACTAAAATGCTTGTTGTTGTTTTTTTTGTTTGTTTGTTTTGCGGTACTGCGGGATGAACCCAGGGTCTCTCGCTTGCATGCTCTGCAAGTGCTGGACCACGGAGCTGCACCCCAGCCCATTTTTTTTTACTTTTTGAGACAGAGTCTCACTGAGTTACCCAGACTGCCTCTGGTCTCGAACTTGTGATCCTCCCGCCTCTGCCTCCCAAGCCCCTGGGATGACAGGCATGCGCCACCGTGCCCGGCTAAATGCTTGTTGTTTTCGAAATCTGAGGAAAATCGTACAGTCGCTTTCCTTAATCATAATGTCTTCAAACCACACAGTTCCCACAGCAAGCGTGTGACAGACTGAGCGCTCCCCACAGGAGTGCACACGGCAGCTTCCCAGAAAGGGCCTGCCGAACTGGCTTCCCCAGGCCACAGCAATGACACGCCGCCCAGGTGATCCAAACACAGTCTCCAAAAGGCAGGGTCGACAAGGCGCCAAGGTCCAGGGGTGCCTTGCCGGATGCCCTCACGGCAGATGCCCCCATGCCAGGCAGGACCCACACTGCGTGCCTTCATGCTTGTCACGTCTCCCACCAAGCACCCCTATGTGGGGCAGACGCGCTATGGCCTCTGAGGTCTTGGTGACCTTGGGGTGCTGAGCAGGCACCCAGAACACGGCGACCCTCCAGGAGAACACTGTTCTTTGCCCACGTGAAAAGCTAGTTTTGTAGGAAATTTTTAATGCACAAAAAAGACTACCAAATAGCACGTGACGTATGTTCAAGGCAAACAAGAATCAGTTCTACATCTGAATTCAGAAACCACAGAGGCCGGCTGGACAGTGAGTCGGCAGAGATGGGGTCAGCCCTCCACCGGGCATTCGGCCGGCAGGTCCCTGGTCAGGATGGCCATGTGGCCCTCTGGGTCTCCACGCGGGCCACCCTCCTCACGCCAGGACAGAAGAGGCCACTGAGAGTGGGAAGAACAAAGGTCCTGGGGTCAGGCCTCTGCTTTGGCCACTTAGGGAACCCAAGCTGAGGCTTCGCCTCTCAGACACCGTTTCCTGGACATACAGTGGGAAAGAACCTCTCTCAGCAAGGCCCTCCTCGGGGCTGAAGGAGACGCGGTTTGCCAGCAGGACACTGGCACAGGCCACGCACTCAGAGGCTGCTGGCCACAAGCCAGGGAGGCAGAAGCGCTCAGGGTCGAGCCTGTGCTGACCGGGCCCCGGAAGGGCATAGCGGGCATCGAGCACTTTGCCCCGCTGGGCCTTGTTTATACCACCTAAGTGGCTTAGGGTTTTTTTTAATTTCTTTTTCTTTTGGCAGTACTGGGGATCGAACCCAGGGCCTCAGCTGCGCCCCCAGCCCACTGAGATGCCTTGACACACTTTTCTTGACTTTAAACCAGGCAGTGTTTCCTTCTTCCATTAAAAAGACTGTCTCCTGGCCCACGTACAGAGTCCTCATGGGTACTGTTAAGTGCTCTGGTGTTCCCATTCTTCGCAGGGTTATCCGTAATTTGTTATGGTCCACACAGTCAAATGCCTTGCAGTGCCCAGCAGCTGCAAGGTCCTGAAAGGCACCACAACCCCAAAGTCTGAGGACAGTGTGGGCCGTCACAGCTGAGGCGGGGGGGCTACAACCCTCAGAACGTGCAGAACCCACCCCCAGCCCCCGAGATGTCCAGCAGCCACAGCAGCAGCGGCCAGCCAATGACCCTGGGTGGAAAGCGTGCGGACCTCGCCTGACTCCGCCAGGGCCCGGCACGGTGCAGCCAGCGTGAGACAGAACCTCGAAGGCATGGGTGAGGTTCCACACAAAAG
This sequence comes from Pedetes capensis, assembly GCA_007922755.1. Taxonomy (NCBI): domain Eukaryota; kingdom Metazoa; phylum Chordata; class Mammalia; order Rodentia; family Pedetidae; genus Pedetes; species Pedetes capensis. The sequence goes on along the minus strand of VMDO01004346.1, from coordinate 95,597 downwards.
CGGAAGGACGCTGAGGCCCGTCAGGAGACATAAAGCCCGCCAAGAAAGCCAGGGGACATGTGAGGCGGCCCCAGGAGGGTGCCCCGGGGTCTGAGCCTGCCACCTTCCACACTGTATCCTGCTGGTCCACCATGTTCTGCGCCCCCGCCCTGCTCCTGGGGACCCCACAGGGCATCTCTCAGTGACACAGAAGCCCATAGCCTGAGCCCTTCGTGACATTCACAAAACGTGGCTGTGCCAGTTTGTGACTCGGTAGAAGGCGCTCATGAATGCATGGGCTTTATGTTATTATTGTTGTTGTACTGGGGGTTGAACCCAGGGCCTCGCGCTTGCATGCTCTACAAGTGCTGGACCACTGAGCTGCACACCCAGCCCAGTTTTTTACTTTTTGAGACAGGGTCTCACTAAATTACGCAGACTGCCTCTGGTCTCAAACTTGCGATCCTCCTGCCTCTGCCTCCGGAGCCACTGGGATTACAGGCGTGCGCCACCACGGCCGGCTACATGTGCTGTTTTAAACACACGCTGGCCCTTCCTGAGCTTCGGCTGGGGGCGAACACAGTTCACATCACTGGGAACCCCACCCTGCGATCCATGGGTGATTGGGCCACGATCCTCCGAATGGCTGAGCATCCATGGTGAACGAGCATCTCCTGTCCCAACTGGTCAGCGCCATGCTCTGAGGTACGGATACAGCAGTGGCAGGAACAGCTTTGCAAGGCAGAACCCCAGACATCCACGCAGAGCGCAAGAATCCCCTCTGCTGCGCCCGAAAACAGCTGCAGGCCTCTGCTGCGCCCGAAAACAGCATCTTCAGTGAAGGTCTCTGGCTCAGGATGTCCTGCAGGCTGCTGCTCTCTGACCACTGCACCCCAAGGTAACGCCACGTGGCTTGCAGCTAGCCTGTTCCATTTGGATCGGTCATAGCGGACAGGACTCTGTGTGCGTCAGAGTGGGGATTTCCTCACCACCACTACCAACTCCTCCACTCACCCCCCAACAGCCTTACAAGGCGTCACTCGTCTCGTTACTCCTGACCCACCACTGACCAAGAAGCTCCTGTTTTCAAGCCCAAACACTATGACTGGTGACAAGCTAACTCTTGTCTGCACTTGCCTGCCATATGCAATCTTTAAAACTCCGAGTAATACAGGATTTTGTAAAAGCTTTATTGATCCAGTTCAACGATGTTTATTATAAAAAGGAAATGTTTTTCTAGATATATTATGGTTTTATCACAATTTTAGTATTGTAAAAATTTTGAATGCAACGCACATCATGATGGTGAAGAATTTTTCAACAACTTTATGCACACGCTTTGTCTGGGTGACTTTGAAATATATAGTAGTGATCTGGAAGATGATAGTTTATCAGAAGATAATTATAATGGTGTAGGGAAGTGGTACCCTTTTTGATCAATTTTGCTCTATTCAATACATTTTAAGTTTTCTGTAAGTAAAATTTACAAAATAAAATGAGGAACAAAGAATTTCTAGTAAAAGCAGCCAGGGAGTGGACAGCCCATGATTCAAAACCGAATGCAGCACAGAACCTGGCACTCTAGAAAAGACCCAGTCACGCTTTCAGGAAAACCTAAAGATGACAGTTGAGAAGAAATAATCACTGATGTAAAAAAGAGCTTGTAGAGTACGCTCCTCAAAAGGAAAGGGGAGCGAAACTAGATGTGTTTGCAAAACCTGTTGTGTACCACTTCATGTGGGTGAATGCTACACCGTTTACCGTACCAAAAAGATTATTAAAAGTTACACAGGTAATAACGTACTTTCACTCCACATCATGTATAAATAAAGTACAATGAAGTTTATTTAGATTGTTTTGTGTTCTTATTTAATTACAGAAAAACAGCTGGCAATATGGAATAACATTAGCATAAAATTGCTCATGAACAATGTGTTACAAACTAAAAAGGGCTGGGGTACTACTCCATGGCACAGTGGGTGCTTTGCACGCATGAGGCACTGGGCTTGATCCCCAGCACACCACAACACTGTAAAAAACAAAAGCAACGACCCCCCCAAAACAAAAACACCACCAAACGGTAAAGCCTGTGTGACGGCAGTGGTCAAGCCACCTCACTCCTCCCTCTCCCTCTCCCGTCTGCATGTACCAGGGGTTCTAGGCTTTCATGTGGTCCTGAGAAAGGGGGACAGGCACATGAGAGCCGGACAGGCTCAGGCAGCAGCCTCTGGGATCCAGGGCCACGTCCACCAGCATGGGCACAGTCAAGGCTGCCTGCCACTCGGGCAGTCTCCGTGTGGGCACTGGCCAGTGTCCCCTCAGCTGTCTGAGTCGTTTTATGGTAAAATAAGGCACAGATGCAGAGAGTGCACAGAACCAGAGCACAGCTCACCAAGCCCTAGGTGGCCACCGCATAGTCACGCCCCAGTCAAGGAACAAATGTGGCCACCGCCCCCACCCCACTCCATGCAGGCATCCTTCAGAGGCCCCATGCCCATGAGAAGCCGCCACCAGAGCCTCACAGCTGAGGGCTCCCCGTGTTACTCCCCACGTCTGCCTTTCCAGCCCATGCATCCACAGGGAGTGGCCCCGCCGGGCCACTTCCGTGGCAAGGCTCCTAGCTCCCCGCACCTCCGCTGTCCAGCACACTCTTGCCACGCTCTCTTCCTAAGCCGGTGCTTCCCGCCCTCTAGCTGAATGTCCGAGTCCCCCTGGTGACTTCCAGTGCACTTGTCCACGTTCTGCATTTTAGCAATGCTGCCACCTTCTAAAAGGGCCACAAGGCTTGTTCCCACGTGGCTCACTGGGTCACGATGAGAGCAGGCTGTGGCATTTGGAAAGGTGCACAGGGTGTTGGAGCCTTAGGTGGACAAACTGGCAGGAAGAGGAAGGCACACTTTATAATCACAGGTGACAAGGGCCTGCTGCTGTTTTCGGAATGATGAATCCTAACAGAAGTATGGGATCTAAGGCGGTGGGAGCCGTCAGGGAAGCCCAAGGTACCAGGCAAGGAGGTTCTGACTGGGCACCACGCAGACCCTGAGACAGGCGTGCAGTCAGAGCGCCGCTAGCAGGGGTAAGTCATCCAGATATGGGAGGCGCAGAGTCCGCCAGCACAGTCAGGCACGCGAGGACAGCACTCTGAAGACCGCGTTAGACTGCACCCGGGGAGCAGGGTGACGGGTGGCAGCGGTGGAAGACCCTGTGCACAGGCGATGGGAAACTGGCCAGCGACGGGCTCCCCTACTTGCTTGCTCGTCCAGAACCCCACATGGCCCCACCCCAGCAGACTCCTTTTAGGAAAGATGTAGGACCCGTGGCAGGCCTTCTGTCCCTCCCTCCCCACCAGCGCTGGGGCGTAAAATGACCACAGTCCCAGGACTGAAGGCTTGGATCACAGTAATGCTCCACAGGCCCCGACTGAGGGCCTGCCCACCACGAGCCACAGTCAGCTTACACCCGTTCTCACCTACCTCACCCCCAGGAGACAGAGTGGGGCAGCAAAAAGCCATGGAGGTGACAATGTCAGAGAAACATCAGCAGGAGTGCTCGTAAACATCCATGGGCACTGGTTCCAGGGACCCCCCAGCCAGGGAAGCCCAAGTCCTCTGATGCACAAGTCACTCACGTAGAACTGTAGTAGCATGTCCTCCGGAATATGCTCAATCATCTCGGGGTTCCTAATGCCTGACAAGACGCAGGTGCTGTGTAAACAGCCACCACACTGTACCGCATACCAAACAATGACACGAGAAAGACAACTGTTCATGTTCAGGAGCAGATGGAAGTGTTTTCAAGTATTTTCAAGCCACGGTTGGTTGACTCCATAGCGCGCACGTGCGTACACACACACACACACACACACACACACACACACACACGCCCCTACTCCAACATAAGCAAGTAAAATCAACCATCCCTGCTCCCCCCCAGTGGGACAGCACCAAGAGAAAAGACTTCAGGGAACTGAAACCCAAGTGTGTGTTCTCCATTGTGTTCTCCACTGTTCTCAATGCGTCCATTGTGTTCTCCATGATCTTCCCATTTCCTCCACCCAGGTGTGTTCCGTAAGTATAGAAAAACTCATCTTTTACAGAGAGCGGGGGCTGGCTCACTTGGTAGAGTGCTGCTTCTGTGCTCTGAGACCCTGGGTTCCATGCCCAGCACCACGAAAATGGGAGACGGATGTGGCAGCCCATTCCTGAAGCAATCCCAAAATAATCAGCCGCTGAAAACCCGAGAGTGCTGCACTGCAGTCTCTGAGGTCCCAAGTTCAATTCCCAGTACCGCAAAATGGGAGAAGGGCCTGGCAACCCACTCCCAAGGCAATCTGGAAAACAGTCAGCCATTGAAAACCCTATGAGGGTCACTATGAGTCGGACTCGACTCAATGGCACCTAACAACAACAACAAAAAAAAACCAAAGAGGGTCACTCTGAGTAGGACTCCACTCAATGGCACTTCACAATCTTTCACGAATCAGAAATACTAGACTAAAACTGATGAAAGTTTTATTTAAATATGAAAAATTAAAATGCATGATCAAAATTAATAAAATCCTATTTCTTAACCTAATCATAAAAAAGACTGAGAAAGGCTGTCAACTGAAAATAAAGACAGAAGATTCAAAGAAGTTGATTTTGAAGTTAACCATAAAATGACATTTTGCAAAACCAAACACGCACTTGAATTTCACCTAGAAAGTAAACAGCACAGACACGGCTCGGCAGGCTTATTCTCCTGGTAAGAACGATACCAGGAAAATGAATTATTCCAACTGTGACACCAACACGATCACCAGCCAGTGTCAGAGGTGCGACCCATCAGCTCCGCTGGGTGCCCCGAACTCTCCACTTGGCCTCTGACATGCCCCATGCGTGGCTGGGGACTTGGGGATCTGGAAGCCCTGCACTTCCCATGCTGCCTCACGCAGGGCTTGCGGCAAGCTGCGGTCCTCTCATCAGAAGCACCTCTCATCAGAAGCACCGCAGTGAGACCCAGGGGGAGGCTGTGGCTGCTGGAAGGCCACGTGGGGAAGTCCGAGTCTCGCCCAACTTACGCCCGCACGGCCCCCCACCGCCTGTCTCGGAGCAGTGGCACAGTGGCCGCTCCTCCCTGGAGCGGGATTCTGGCCGTGGCGTCTTCTGCTTGCCTGCTTCCACACTGGCTGTGGTCAGCAGCGGCCCCCTCCTTTCAGCATGGAGAGAGTGGGTCCCTGAAGCAGGCCGGTCCTGTGGGTTCGGGGAGCTGCTTGGAGCCCAGCCTGCAGTGGACCCGGCCGCCTACCCAGGAGTCTGCAAAGCGTACAGCGTGCCTCCTGCCGGGAACACCTTGCGAGGGTCCAGCCCCGCTCCTGCCCCCCACCCCACACACCCGCCTGGCTTTGCAAGGCCAAAACACCGATTGACTTCCGTAGAATGGAACACTTCCTCTGGCAAACTGATTTTGGAAATCAAAAGAAAAGAAACCACTCACTTGTAGGTGGTTTCTAAGGCGGACAGGGTAGAAGAGGAGAAACTTTCAACACCAAGTTCTCCTTTAATCTCCCAACGGCCGTAACACGCACTGCGTGCTCAATCGGCGAAAGCCTCCCAGGGGAACTCCGCAGCTTTCAGGTTACCGCCAACTACGTGGGCCAAAGAGGAAATGTCTACACGTTCAGCTCCCTGCCCCAAAGCACGGCGGTGTACTCATGCCCACCTTGCAACGCACCAGTGAGGACTCGGGGGTCCTCAAAGGCAGCAGCAGGAAATAAAAGAACAGCCAGAACTCCGAACCCGCTTTACCCCTGCGGAGAGCTTCACTCACTCCCAGGTGTTTTCTTTGTTCTTTTTATTTATTTTTTTTTTTCTGTACTGGGGGTTGATCCCAGGGCCTCACGCCTGCAAGCTCTGCAAGTGCTGGACCACTGAGCTGCACCCCCAGCCCATTTTTTTACCTTTACTTTCTGAGACAGGATCTTGCTTAAGTTACGCAGACTTCCTCTGGTCTCAAACTTGTGATCCTCCTGACTCCTCCTCCCAAGCTGCTGGGATTACAGGCGTGCGCCACCACGCCCAGCTCCAGGTGTGTTCTTAACACAACTGGAAGCACACTGCCTTCTCAGTCCTCACCGCCCCACACAATCCTCTCCAGCCACAGCCATGTTTGGTTATCCGTCCAGCAGCCTCCCGGGGCTCAGGTTCCGTCCCTCTGGTTCTGGTAAGTGTGCTCTGCACCTTCCTGACACCTGAGATGGAGCATCTAACAGACCCCACACGCGCAGGTCCAGGCTTCTCTCCTCCCTGATCCACATGAACATCTTCCAAGACACGCACACAGAGTCCACTCCACGCCTCACGCCAGGGACTCAGACGGTTCTGCAGAGTTCACAAGCGAAGCATCGCTTCTGAGCAATGCTTCCTGACCAGAGGCAGCGCTCAGCCTGAACTCTGCACTTGGAAGCTTGGCATCAGAGCTCACTTACAAAGACACTGCTTGGTGTCACTCAGAGAGCAGCAACAAAGGCGATGAGGTAGAGCAAAGCGAAACCATTTGACATCTACCGCTCACCGCCAATTCACTGAAAGCATGGGAAACTACAAGGGTTGATATTGTTGTTGTGTTCTTAGGTGCTGTCGAGTCCTGTCCGACTCATAGCGACCCTCACAGGGTTTTCAATGGCAGATTGTTTCGGGATTGCCTTGGGAGTGGGTTGCCAGGTCCTTCTCCCTTTTTTCTTTCTTTTTTTTTTTTTTTTTTTTTTGCGGTGCTGGGAATAGAACTCAGGACCTCAGAGACTGCAGAGTGGCGCTCTACCAACTGAGCTAAATCCTAGCACAAGTGTTGATAGCACCTCCTAAATGTAAAAAATTGCCTGCAGCCGTAGCCCTGTGGCATCTGATCCTGTCAGATCTCGGAAGCTAAGCAGGGTCAGGCCTGGTTAGTACTTGGATGGGAGACCGCCTGGGAACACCAGGTGCCGTAGGCTTGTGAGAAGGACCTGGCAACCCACTCCCAAAAATCAATCTGCCATTGAAAACCCTATGAACAGCGGAGAAGCACTGACAATAGTGTTTCAACTATTGTAAGTAGGGTCGCTACAAGTCAGATACTGACTCAACAGCACCTAACAACAACAACAAATGTAAAACTACAAATATCAAAAGCCCCAGACTCAACAGCTGTAAAAGAACTTGGCTGACGCGAAAGCATTGCTCTGGTCCCGGAAGACCTCAGCCCTGGTCCTGACCCACGTCTTATTCATGAAATGGAGAGACTGGGACACTCTCCTCTGACTCCAGGATGTGATCTCATGGCCCTAACACCAGGAGCTTCTGCTCCCAGACGGCACTTGAAAACCCGTACCACCTCCCTAGCATGAAGCATTTTTAAGACATTTAAAATATCACTTTGGTGGGGGCTGCACTGGGGATGGAGTCCAGGGCTGTATGCCAGGCAAGTCCTCCACCACTGAGCTGCACCCCCGGCCCCCACTTTTTATGATCAGGTACTTACATAATTGGGAGAAGGACCCAGCAACCCACTCCCAAAAAACAATCTGCCACTGAAAACCCTATGAATAGCAGAGAAGCACTGACAATAGTGTTTCGTCTGTTGTACGCAGGGTCGCGATGGGTCAGACACCTAACAACAACGACACTTACATAAGGAAACCAGCAAAGCACACAGGTCTTCTTCACATTCAAATAACCAGTAAAAAGTGTGAAACTCCAAGGAGTCCAGCTTGATACTGAATGGAACGACAAAATCTAAGTCTTCTCCGAGACTGAGCTGTGTTCTGGATTCTTCAATTACCTCAGCCAACCACAAGAGCAACCCCAAGACCAGCGTGGCACCGTGGCAGGCTAATGTCGGAAATTATTTTCAGAGGAGCAATGCTACTCTGCCCCAATTAGGCTGCACTCCTGACTCTGAGACCAGAACCAGCAAAGGTCTCCACACCACTGCCAGGGGATGACGCTCAAGTCCCTCACAAAAGACATCCAAAAGGGAAGTCCCCACACAGGGGCCTGGCCTGGGCGGGGCGATCCCACCCTGCACTCAGCTGTCTGCTGCACCGATCACGGGAAGTCAGCGTGGAGCCTCTCACACCCCCAACCCACCTGGCCACCGCAGGGCTCCCGCGCAGGAGCTATCACTGCAGACAGCTTGAGTCCCCGAGAGAATGCAGAAGGGTAGGAGGGCCAGCGTTGGCTGGGGACCAAGTCTGAAATAGAGCGCCTTGTGGGGAAGCAGTGACAAAGGGCACCGAGGACCCCCCAGGTCTTCAGGGGCTGCTGGCCACCTCGAATCACCTGAACACAATTCGGGCAACCTCGGAAGCCGGGACCACACTGCTTCAAGCCTACTCCTTGGAACCCCGGCTCTTTTCGAGTTTTGTCTTCCCGCGTCCTGCGAAGCCTGCACTGCAAAGCCCCATCCCCCGCAGCTGGTGGATGAGGCTGGGGGCTGGGTTACGTGGGCCTCCGGGAAGGCACCCCCATCAGTGTCATCCGTGAAACATGAAAAGCACGTTAGAAAGCAGGGAGCAAGCGCTGTTATCTGGCAACAGGACGTGCTGTGTAAAACGTCGCGTGGCTTATTCTGGTTCAAAAGAACGTCTTCTATGTCTTTGAAGCTGACTAACCTTGGCTGGGGCTGGGATTTAGCTCAGTTGGTAGAGCGCTGCACTGTAGTCTCTGAGGTCCCAAGTTCAATTCCCAGCACCGCAAAAATGGGAGAAGGACCTGGCAACCCACTCCCAAGGCAATCCCGAAACAGCCATTGAAAACCCTATGAGGGTCGCTATGAGTTGGATACCGACTCGATGGCACCTAACGACAACCACCACCTTGGTGGGGGATGCGGCTCAGCAGCAGAGCACTTGCTGGGCAGGCTAGATCCCCAGCACTGCAGTAAGTTGTTGTTGTTGTTAGGTGCCGTCGAGTCAGTATCCAACTCATAGAGACCCTCATAGGGTTTTCAATGGCTGACTGTTTCGGGATTGCCTTGGGAGTGGATTGCCAGGTCCTTCTCCCATTGCAATAAGTTAGTTACCTAATACAGCTAAATGTTCACCTCCTTTCATTACTAACCCCATCACCTCTACCCTGCCAAAGCACTAAGTAGTTTCTTAAGGACTTGAGATAGAATTTAGTAGTTCAATTTTACTACATGCCTTCAAAATTATCACATAACCTAATGCATGTATCTTATTTACCATGTACTTAGTCTGTATGTGCCTGCAGCTGTAGCCCTGTGGCATCTGATCCCATCAGATCTCGGAAGCTAAGCAGGGTCGGGCCTGGTTAGTACTTGGATGGGAGACCACCTGGGAACACCAGGTGCTGTAGGCTTGGGAGAAGGACCTGGCAGCCCATTCCCAAAATTCAATCTGCCATTGAAAACCCTAGGAACAGCAGAGAAGCACCGACAATAGTGTTTTGCCTGTTGTACGCAGGGTCACTATGAGTCGGATACCGACTCGATGGCACCTAACAACAACAGGTCTGTATGTTGTGATCAATACAATTTCTGGAGAAGTCCCGGCATACGTCTAAGCTCTAGACACGATGAACTGAAACACAGCAAGCACCCTTTGCTGGTAGATGGTGAGCTCGTCCACAGCAGAATTGGAAAGCGGCTCCTCTCCAACAGCCCGCGACACCATGTGCAGCAGAGGTTTGTGAGCTGACCCATGGGTAGAAGCATACTTAGACAAAGGAAATGAAACGGTCCACCATTCTATTATATTAACTAAAGTACATGTGGGCTGGGATTTAGTTCAGTTGGTAGAGAGCTGTTCTACAGTCTCTGAGGTGCCAAGTTCGAATCCCAGCACCACAAAAATGGGAGAAGGACATGGCAATCCACTCCCAAGGCAATCCCGAAACAATTAGCCATTGAAACCCTATGAGGGTCGCTACGGGTCGGAGAGGACTTGACGGCACCTAACAACAACAACAACAACAACAACAACAAAGTACATGTTTCTAGAAAACATTGTGCAATAACTGATACAATTTCATTCTTTGAAACAATCCAGCATGTCCCCCCACCACCCTGTACCAGTCTCTGGCTCTAGATCACTTTATGCCACAGAACCTGACGGTACACGCTAATATAAAATGTTTTCTAATTCTAACCCACTTCTGGCATGAGTTAAGTGCAATTGTATTAAACACAAACTGAAACAGACCTTTAAACAATGGTAAAAGCAAGTATCAGCGAACAAGTAAACACTGTCACAAAACTTTATGAACGGAAATGTCACAACAGTTTTTACATATTCAAAACTAGTGAGTATACTGTCTAAAAGGCTCTTTGATTTTCTCAAATTGATAAAATTTTAAATAATTTACACAATCGCCGAACAGTTCAGCAGATTTTATGTCACTTTTGGGGGCCCAGGGTGGGGGATCCAACCCATGGCCTGAGTGCACGCTACACCATGCTCTACCACCCAGGCAAACACACACCCCAGCCCGCTTCGCATAATGTTTTAAACTAAGCACGGAAACAATTTTTTCTTAAAAATGCTCCTGCCAAGCAAACCACATTATCTTTTAGCATCGCTCTGAAAAAACTTACTTTAAGACTTACTTCCACTCAGAAGTAAGTCTTAAAGTGAGTTTTTTCAAATTGAATTTTAAAGATTTCTATCTTTATATACACACACAACCCCCACGTGCCTGTCAGCTTGCGCTGTGTGTGCTTGTGTGTTGCTGTGATGCTAAAAGCTAGGCCACCAGTGTCTCAGATATCCGCAGGGCCACCCATGGTGGACAGGTTTCAGCTGAGCTTCCTAGACTCAACAAAGACTAGGCAGAAGGACCTAGCAACCCATTCCTGAAACAATGAGCCACTGAAAACCCTATGAATAGCAGAGAAGCACTGTCAAACACAGTGACAGAAAATGAGCCCCACAGGCAGGAAGGCATTCAAGAAACGACTGGGGAAGAGCTGCCTCCTCAAAGTAGAGTCTACCTTAGTGACGGCAATGGAGTAAAGCCCCTGGGACCTCCATTTGCTGATATGGCACTACTCAAAATGAGAAGAAACACAGTGGCTGCAGTGGCTGCAGTGTTGGGCTCAAACATAAAACAATCGTGTGCAAGGCACAGTTTTGGGTAGTGTTTCATTTGTTGTATACAGGGTCGCTATGAGTCGAATCCGACTTGATGGCACCTGACAACATATACACACAGATTCCTGGGTAGGTGCATAAACTAAGCTAAATTGTTCATTATTATTTGGTCTCCAAAAATACCAACTGATGGTTTACAACCCAGTTGTCCAAAAATATTTTTTTTTAATTCTGGAATAGGCAATTTTCTTCCTTTTCCTCAAAAGCATACTAACTGTACTTAAGGAAGACTTCACGAAAAACAGTGTTAACTAAACTTGGTATTGTTGTTGTTAAGTGCCGTCAAGTAGGCATCCGACTCATAGCAACCCTACGTACAACAGGTGAAACACTATTGTCAGTGCTTCTCTGCTGTTCATAGGGTTTTCAATGACAGATTGATTTTGAGGAGTGAGTTGCTGGGTCCGTCTCCCAAGCCTACAGCACCTGGTGTTCCCAGGCGGTCTCCCATCCAAGTACTAACCAGGCCTGACCCTGCTTAGCTTCTGAGATCTGATGGGATCGGATGCCACAGGGCTATGGCTGCAGGCGTAAATTTGGTATGCCAATTCCAAATGTCATTTTCTTCACCAGTATTTGAAGTTTACATCCCTAAAATTTAAGTTAAGATCTTAAAGTTCTGCTGACTACAAGCATTCTCTGCCTGTCATTGTATATGCCACCTGACAGTGAAGGCAATGGCAAACGCACGCCATTTTCAGGTGTGTGGTACTTTTAGATAAAGATCAACCCATGAACCACAACCAACTACACGTCTGCACAGCTCGCCTCTGTACCCACGGGTCCTACCTCCACAGATTCAGTCAACTGCAGATCAAAAACTCCTGAAAACAATGCATGTACTGAAAACGCTTTCCTATTATCATTCCCTTCAAGATAACATTATAACAACCAGTACACCATTTACGTTGTGTTGGGCGGAAGTAACCCAGGGATGATTTGAGGTTACAAGGGGGTGTGCATAGATTACATACACTTATGACATCATGTTCTATACAGGACTTCTTCATTGACAAGTTTTGGTCCTGGAGCCATCCCCCACAAATACCAAAGCATAACTGTATTACTGAAGATCAGTTTGCTTTTTAGGTTTTCTTAGATTTTCTTCACTCAAAAAAAGGGTTACCTGCTTCACTAGCACTAAGCTATTTAATGAACTTTTCTTCTTGCCAAGCTGGCTTGCTTAAGTGTGATTTCTCCGAAAGATACAACAAGCCATGAAATTCTACATGTAGGCATTAAATTATGGCCTTAAGTTTCTTATGACAGCAATCATGAGAAGGACAATATAAAAATGTGTCAGCTGGGCGTGGTGGCACACACCTGTAATTCCAGCGGCTGGGGAGGCGGAGGCAGGAGGATTGCAAGTTCGAGACCAGAGGCAGTCTATGTAATTTAGCAAGACCCTGTCCCAAAAAGTTAAAAAAAAAATGGGCTGGGGGTGCAGCTCAGTGGTCCTGCACTTGCAAAGCATGCAAGCGAGGGGCGCTAGGTTGAACCCCCAGTAATGCAAAAAAAAAAAAGGGTCTGCTACTATTCATGTTCTCAGAAAATAACTGATATTAAACTCTGCGACTGGCTTTTGATCTATTTTTCAAATCAAGTGGTATGTACACATATGTGTACTCCTGTGTGTCTTTTTTGTTTTTTTTCTTAGACGTTCTGGGTGTTACACATGGGGTCTCACCCATACTAAGAAACTGCTGGACCACGGAGCTGGACCCCAGCCCTTTTCTAAAAATTTTTGCTTTGTTTTGAGTCAGGGTCTCCATAACTTGCACAGGCTGCCTCTGGCCTCAAACTCGCGATGCTCCTGCCTCCAGTCCCCCAAGTCCCTGTGGTCACAGGCCTGTGCCACCACACTGAGCCTGTCTATGGCTTTCTTAAATGAGACGGCTCACCACAGTGGATTAATTCTCTGATCTACGATAAAAAATCATAGGAGTTGGGTAGAAAGATACATCTTCATTTCAACTGCGCAGAGGACCTGGCTGGGAGCGTCACGCTGCTCTGTCGTGAAGACAGCTCCCCTCAGGGCTTCTGAGCAGCCTCGGTGTGGTGTCTCCCAGCGCAGTGACCACATGGTGGAAACGGAACCCGAGTCCTTTCGCAAAGCCATACTTCAAAAGTTAGCAGCTCTCCTACCGTAAAAGGGGTGGCTTTAAACAGCTCCTCCAGGTCCACCTACGAGCTGGCTTAGCTTGCCCAAGAGGCAACATGATGCCAGCGACCGTTTTCAAAAGCTGGAAATTGCCGAGCATGGTGGCGCATGCCTGTCATCCCAGCGGCTCGGGAGGCGGAGGCGGGAGGATCGCAAGTTCGAGACCAGAGGCAGCCTGCGTAATTTAGCGAGACTCTGTCTCAAAAAGTAAAAAATAAATTAATTAATTTAATTTAAGTAAATTAAAAAATAAAAAGTAAACGGGCCGGGGGCATAGCTCAGTGGTCTAGCACTTGCAGAGCATGCACGCGCAAGGTCCTGGGTTCAACCCCCTGTACCGCCAAAAAAAAAAAAAAAGCTGGAAATTAAATGCCAAAAGAGGAAGCTGTTCCTAGCAATACACCCTTCTGTACTAACTGGACAATCACTCCGAATAAAACGTCAACTTCTGGCACAGTGTACTGAATCCTAAATCCAACTGAAAAGGAAGAAAAGACTCACAGGAGGGCCAAGTTTAACTCAGTGCTGAAAACCACCGTTCAGTGAGACATTTTAAGAAAATACCAAAAGCTTCATCGTCGGGAGCTGCAGTCCTGGCTGGAAGGGGCTGCTCTTCAGCTTTGGAGCCTGCGCCTCGTGTTGCCGGAGCCCCTGCCTTTCCCAGACGGGCTGGCCAGGCTCCCGAATCCATCGTATCCCCGCAGTGAGCTCTCAGCACACTGCCCAGATCACGCCCAAAATCCTGCTTTTCTCCACCAGTGACCAAAGAGGAGTGAGCTGGCCAAAGTTACTCTTTGGAGATTTTCAGAGTTTGGTGAAATATTTAATTCGTTTTAAATCATAAAGTGCAATCCAAGATCCAATGTTAGAGGAGGAGTTGTTGTTGTTGTTAGGTGCCGTCGAGTCGGTATCCCACTCATAGTGACCCTCATAGGGTTTTCAATGGCTGACTGTTTCGGGATTGCCTCGGGAGTGGATTGCCAGGCCCTTTTCCCATTTTTGCAGTGCTGGGAATTGAACTGGGGACCTCAGAGACTGCAGCACAGCGCTCTACCAACTGAGCTAAATGTTAGAGTGGGAAGTTGCCATTTTGATGTTTCTGCTGATGTCAAGAAGCAGCAACCATCCCTAAGAAGACACCATGGTGCCTCCTCCGGATGTCTGGCTGTCTCTGCACCCCTGACCTTGGCCATGGTGAGACTGAGGGCCAAGGTCGCACACGAGAAGACTGTGAGAGACTTTACTGTTGGCCAAAAATATAAAATTGAAAATGCACATTACCCTCCTTGTTAAAAGCTGCCTCCTCCTTCGGCTGCTCCAAGATAAAAGAACTATGCTCCCTTCGTGGCTCCACGCGCCTTCCAAATTAAAGGGGCAGGGGAGCTTTAATCTCAAATTACAGCTGCCGTTAATAAGCCAACAAAGGGGGAAGAAAAATGAATGCAGAGATATTTAGCTGTTCTCATGCTTGGCAAACATGAGCCACAGAGCTTCATAAGTAACTTGGCGAGCTCCAGGCCAGGAGGACCACAATGCCGAGACAGAACCAGATCCTCTCACTCTCGATGGCTGCTGTGAAGCTCGGAAATGACACCTGGCAAGGAGTCTTGGTGAGGCGCCTCTGAGCGGGACGCCTGGCTTCCGCAGCTACCAGCGGGCTGGCACGGCCCGGCCCCACTCCAGAGAGCAGGCTTTCCCTGGCCTCGCACGGCTGCAGCACAGAAGGTCTTCCTTCCACCGAGCTCTGCCAGCTCTGGCGACACTTCGCTAACTGCGGAGAGGCTGAAGCCAGGACCGGGAGCAATGGCAGGAACCTTGAGAAACTTGGCAAATGTGAAAACCCGCCTGCCTTCACCAGGCTGGGGACTTCTCCTTGTTGTTGTTGTTGTTGTTAGGTGCTGTCGAGTCGGTATCCAACTCATAGCGACCCTCATAGGGTTTCCAATGGCTGACACTTTCAGGATTGCCTTGAGAGTGGATTGCCAGATCCTTCTCCCATTTTTGCGGTGCTGGGAATTGAACTCGGGACCTCAGAGACTGCAGCACAGTGCTCTACCAATACTGAAGCTATTTGCAAGTGACACAACCTGAGTCCTAACACGCTCCGTGACGCATTTAAGCAGGAGCACGATCCAAGAGCCGTTCTTTTTGCCTCAGCATGTCATACTAAGTAATCTTCCACAGAAGCCTATTCTTCAGAATTTGCATCTGATGCATCTTTACTCCTCACTTAAAGCCAAGGAGCAATAAAACTTGAAAGGATGTTTTTCTCCCTTTATTATGTAATTAACCGTTCTATTCTAGGAGCTTTCAATTACTGGAAAACAGCACTGACGATTTTCTTACCATCCTAACTGCGAGGACCACACACGCCCACATATAAACACTAGAGTTCCCTACACCAAATTATGATTGTCACCGAGTTTCTGTATAAAAGCCTCAGAAAGCCCTATGGTGACATTCACATCATCTGAAACTCTGAGGGGAAGTGATATTTAAATATGCAAGAGGCAAGTGTGTTTCCACCTATTAAGTATAAAATGCCATGGTTTTGCTAGGTTTCTCCCCAGCTTAGCACTCAAAAACAACCATGAATTTTTATGTTACATTAAAAGGTTATTTTTAGTAAACATGTCAGTAAAATGCAACACTTTAACATTTCACATTCTCACTGCTCAGGAGTCCCCACACGAGCTCTTGCACTCCCAGGTGCGACCCCCTTGCATAGAGGCAACAAGGCTTAGGACTGGCCTGGCCACACCCTGCAACAGCCCCACGTGGCATGTGAAAGAGAAGGAAAATAAGACTGTATCTGCTAGATTGCACCAGCCCTAAATGAGAAAACAGAACTGCGCTGGGTGCCCTGGTGCACACTGGTGATCCTAGCGACTCAGGAGGCTGAGGCAGGAGGATCTCGAGTTCAAAAGACCAAAAGCAGCCTTGAAACTCTGTTTCAAAATAAAAAATTAGCCAGGCACGGTGGCACACGCCTGTAATTCCAGCGCTTCGGAAGGCAGAGGCAGGAGGATAGCAAATTCGAGACTAGAGGCAGTCTGTGTAATTTAGCGAGACCCTGTCTCAAAAAGTAAAAAAATGGGCTGGGGGTGCAGCTCAGTGGTCCAGCACTTGCAGAGCATGCAGGTGCGAGGCCCTGGGTTCAACCCCCCAGTACTGCAAAAATAAAATAAGATCAAATAAAAAATTAAAATTAAAAAATTAAAAAGGGGCTGTGAGTGCAGCTCAGTGGTAGAGCTGGGATTACCAGTGTGCATCCCAGCACCAGGTATGATTCTATTTTCTTATTTAGGGTTGAAGAAAGAAAGGCAAAAGAAAAAGAAAAAGAAGGGAGAGAGGGAAGGGGGGAGAAGAGAGAGAGAGAGAGAGAAGCGGAAACAAAAATCTTTTTGAGAACTTCATTTTAAATGTAATTATAATCTCTGCTTTCTCTTTGGACATCTACAATATAGTACTAAGCCAAGAGAAGAATAGCTTTAAAATATATAATGACTTTGACACTGAAGCCAAAATTGAGCAAATAGTGTCAGAACCACGGCCAATAAGCGAAAACAAAAATGGCTTCCACTTTAAGGCAGCCAAAGAAACCACTTCCTGAAAGGGGAGGGGTTGGCACCGAGGACGGGTCCCTGCTGCCTCCAGCCCAACCATCTCTGTATCTCACGTGGGAAACCAGAGACACCAAGTGTACAGTGAGCCATGTCCAGCTGGGGCTACAGCCCTCCTCCAGCAAGGGCTCCACTTCTGTTCCACGCCACCTCACAAATAGAACCCACCTGCTTCGAGACACGGCAAGTCACAGCAGCCCACACGGGGACCTTTAGTCTCTACCTGCCAGATAGAAGAGGGATCTATACTTCTGAGCCTCCAAGAGAATTCTGTGTTCATAAAGGCAATACGCGCAGAGACACGAAAAAGCTCATAAGATGTTAAGTTTAAAACTATTGTCTTCTAGACAGGTTTACGTATGTGTCCACCCACGTAAGATAAAACATGCAAGGTATGGATATATGATGTTATTGTTGTTAGGTGCCGTCGAGTCGGTATCTGACTCATAGCGACCCTCATAGTGTTTTCAATGGCTGACTGTTTCGGGATTGCCTTGGGAGTGGATTGCCAGGTCCTTCTCCCATTTTTGTGGTGCTGGGAATTGAACCTGGGACCTCAGAGACTACAGAGCAGCACTCTACCAACTGAGCGAAATCCCAGCCCCATGGATACATGATAGCGACCTATAAACAAAGGACACACACAGGCAAGTGGACCTGGACCAACTACCAACAACAGCTGTCTCTGGGCTGTGACATCTTTTGTTTTCTTTCTCCTTACCTGCATTTTCTCCAATTACTACATTACAAATAATAAGTTGTTGTCATCAGGTGCCACTGAGTTGTATCCGACTCATGGAGGCCCTCATAGGGTTTTCAATGGCTGTTTTGGGATTGTTTTGGGGATTGGAGTGCCATGTCCTTCTCCCATTTTTCCAGTGCTGGGGATCAAACCCAGGTCCTCAGAGAGTGCAGAGTAGGCGCTCTACAAACTGAGCTAAACCCCAGCCCTGTAAATAATATGTTGTTGTTGTTGTTGTTGTTAGGTGCCGTTGAGTCAGTATCTGACTCATAGCGACCCTCATAGGGTTTTCAATGGCTGTTCCGGGATTGCCTTGGGAGTGGATTGCCAGGTCCTTCTCCCATTTTTGCGGTGCTATAAATAATATGATGATATATAAAACAATGCATCTACCTCTGAGTAGATGCATTTTATTCATCAAAATACGCATAATAAAAGCATTAATCTTCTCATAGCCATGCTCCTCTGTATGCCTCCGCCTGCAGACCTCCTGCTCCTCAGTCTGCGAGGTCTGTCTGGCCATCCAAATTCCTCCAAGTCTTTATTGCCATTGCCCGCAACTATGTCTGGCTTTGGCTCATTTACATGAAGGTCACCTCACCACACACCCAAGTTCCAGAAAGGCCACTGGGCAGTAAAACTCTAGACTAGAGACGGGACTGAAAATGCCCCAGATGAACTCACTGCCAGAATCATTCCCCACTTCAAGTGCGTATACACCATCTTGAGAACTATTTCAAAGTGGACAGGTGGACGGGTGTGTTATCTCACAGCAAACAACGGCTCCTTTAAAAAATTCTAAATTTAAGAAATCAGCCCCCAAAACAACCTGGACAAAAGCAATTCCTGTGACGGTCAGAATTCTTCTCCACCTGCCTTCAATCCCATCTCACGGCATCGGAAGGGCCTCCTGCACATCTCATATTCCTCACAATGTGTTTACAAACTACTCAAAAACAAAAATTTGCTTTTATCAGAAAATGTTACACTTGGATAAGTTCTCCAACTACCCAACTATTGATTCACAGTCCCCGCGTGTCTGACAGCTTGTCATACCGTGGGAGCTTGCGTGTTGCTGTGACGCTGAAAGCTATGTCACCAGTATTTCAGATACCAGCAGGGCCACAAATGGTGGACAGGTTTTCAGCTGAGTTTCCAGACTAAGACAGACTAGGGAGGAGGACCCAGCAGCCGACTCTCCAAACAATTAGCCATTGAAAACCCTATGAACACAAGCTCAGAAAGAGAAACAACACATGTTCTCACTCATATGAGAGAGCTGACTCAAAATTACAAGAAGGAAAAATCCTACTCAAAGGTCAGATCACATTAAAAGGGGGGAGGGAAGATAAGAATGAGGTCAATATAAATGGACTAGAAATCTCATGTAATTGTGCTAACAAGATAGAAACAAAGACCACTACAGGAACAGTTTCTATCTTAAACAGAAATGGAACCCAAGGACATATAGAAAAATACTACATAGTAAAAGATAGAGAAGACTTGGATGGGAAACTTAGATGGGAAGGGGGGAGGGGGGAAACAGAGGAGGGTAAGGGGTAACCTATATGAATAATGCTTATCAAATTGCATATATGAAAATTGTCACAACGAAAAGCATGTCAAAATGAATCACATTATGATGTACATTAAAAATTTCTAATAAAAAAAAAAAAAAGAAAGAAAACCCTATGAATAGCTGAGAAGCACTGTCAAATACAATGACAGAAAATGAGCCCCCGCCAGGCTGGAAGGCATTCAAGAAATGACTGGGGAAGAGTTACTTCCTCGAAGTAGAGTGGACCTGACTGGAATGACTGGAATGAAGTAAAGCCCCTGGGACCTCCTTTTGCTGATGCAACACAACTCAAAACGATAAGAAACACAGTACCTGCAACACTGGGCTCAGACATAAAAAGATCACGTGCGTGGCAGTGCTAGGGAGTGTTTCGTTCACCTGTACACAGGGTCGCTGTGAGTTTGGCCTGACTCGACGGCACCTAGCGAAACAACACTGAGTCAGTTCTATAAGATGAAGATGAATTAGAAGGCTCTGGCCGTGAGTTTAGGTTGACGCATGTCAGAAAGGGGAGTTAGCAACAGTTTGACCTTCAGGGAGTCACAACCTTGAGGGGGAAGAGGGCACCCACGTGTATCCCCTGAGCAGGAAAGCGGGGCTTGGCGGCTTCTCTCCTGGCTGCCCCGAGCGGGGTCTCACCAGGGTCCTTCCCACCAGAGCAGAACGCCGGTCAGGCGGCATCCGTGATGGGGCACGGCGCTCTCGCAGGTCCTGCGGGGTTCTGGGGTCTGAGGAACACACCCTGGCCTGTCTCTGAGCTGAAAGGGGCACCTGAAAGTGGCACGTAGTCTGGCCCCCGGGGGAGGCTGTCTGCAAAGCTGCCTCTAGGACCTTCTTTCCGCTCAGGAGAACCTGGACAGCTGAAGGCCGGCCACAGGGCAAGCAGCCCGTGAAGGCCACTGTCAACACAGCCAGGCCACGTGGAGCAGGACTATGGGGAGCCACACCCTACAGTAAACTGACACCCTTTCCCGGGTCTCTTGTCACTACTACGTACAGGACAACTCCAAATGGCCCAGCGTTCGGCAAGGCGCCAATTTCGAGGATAAGGAAGAAGCAGATGCAGTACCGCAGAACACGTGCTTTCTAGAAGAGGTTTTGAATGGGTCCTCCCCAGCTCGGAGTCACAAGGTTGGCCTGCTCCAGACCCGAGCCTTCACACCGTCCAACTGTACGACTCTGCGCGCCCTGAGAGGAGGCAGCTTTCAGCTTGGAAATTGAGTGATGCAGCAGACTATCGACGACTGCAATTCTAAAGGAAGCCATGGCCACTTGAGGGATCTCAGGTCAACCCCGAACAATCTAGCCAAACTCCTACGCCGTACATGGTCACACCGCCACATCTGCACCCGGGGCACCACGAGAGGGACACAGCCACAGCGGCTCCTGGGATCAGCCTGAAGCGGGTGGGGGGTCAACCCTGGCCCCAGCACCCTCTGTACTGTACCAGGAAGGGGCAAACCATGTGAGGTCCACGCTCCCGTGCACCTCTAGTGGGCGCTGGCTGTCTATGACATCATCAGATTTGGGGGAACAAGCAGAAGCTGGACCACACTGAGGACGCATTGGGAGGCCAGCTCTCTGCAGCCCAGACCCCAGGGCCACGCCAGAGGACAGGCAGCCCGCGGTCCTGAGAGAAGCAGGTGCCATGTTCGGAGAGGCAGAGCCTCCAGTGTGAGCCTCCAGCGCCCACTAATGCCAACTAAGCAACAGAGGACAAGACCGGGGGAGGATGTGAGGAGGCAGGCGAGTATCCAGGAGGGGACGGCAGGGCGCTGACCCCACGATGGTGCAGGTCAGCAGGGAGGCGTCCAGCGACAGACGGCGGGGCTAAGGAAGAAAACCAGGGGAAAAGCAAAGGACCCATCTTTGCCATCCGGGGGACAGAGGCAAGGTGTGCGCTCAGGCCCCAACCCGGGTCTGGAACTCAGGACACAGGCTGCATGTTCCAGGGTCTCGGGAGACATCCTGGGCTCCAAGCTGGCATCTCAGGTCTCAGGAGGCCAGGTCCCCTGCCACCCTGAGCAGCTGGGCCCAGGAAGATGCCCCCAAACAGCATTTTGGCCATGGAAGGTCCCCACGGTCCTCCCAAAGGAAGGGAGGCCTCTTCCCCCAGGAAGGAGAAGGGGTGCCACCCAGGCTGCAGCCCAGTGCTCCTCTGGCAAGAGGGGCCTGGCGGCAGGCCTGTCCCGGTGTCCCATGATGCCTTCCTTGACTGGTGGGACCCTGCTCAGATGCATGAGAGCTCTGCCAGCAGGCGAGGCTCACATCAGAAGCGCCTCGCGGGGAGGCAGAACCTGGGGCTGACTCCGGAGGAGATGTCAGGTTCCCGAACCTTCTGCATCAGTGAAAGGCTGATCCTTCAACGTGAATTTGGACTCTCTGCATATTCTGCTGGGCAGGAGCCACGTGAGGGGCCCACTGCCCCCACCACTTTCCTCCACTCCATGGCACCTACTATCAATGTGCAGGCAATTCTTCACCAGTTCAAACGGCCCAGATCGTTCCCACGAAAAGAGTCATTTGCTGTGATTTTTTTCCCATGTCTTAACTTAGTATTTTTTTTAACTAAAAGTAAATAAGGATCACTCACACAGAGACAAAACCAAATGAAATACACCCACAAAAGAGACCACCGGAGAAGGACGTGGCAATCCACTCCCAAGGCACTCCCGAAAAAACAATCACCCATTGAAAACCCTATGAAGGTTGCTACCGGTTGGGCATGACTCGATGGCACCTAACAACAACAACAACAACAAGGAGACCACACCACAATCCAGACCGACCTCCTCAGCCTGCCACGGGGGCAGCAGTGTTCAGTCCGGGGCCACTCACTTTACCGTGAGCGGGGGATGTCACAGGACATAGATCGCACCCCACTGAGATCGCTGCATCCTCCGCATGGAGCCGCCTCTGCCTCGGCATGGTCTACGTGGTCCTGAGGTCTTTTCTTCGAATTCTGAATCCAGGACATACGCCCGCTGATAGAACTCTCAGTGGCCAGGGCTGATGTCTTTCCTTACAGACTCAACTCTTCGCAGATCATGGCTTGCGACTTATCAGCACCCCACAAGGTAAATGTGAGGCCGCAGCCCCACACAGCCTGGAGAAGGCCCACAGCTCCCCACGAAACAAGGCCACACGTGACAGCAAGAGCCACTGACAGCAGCAACCCAGATCCCAACCCAAACACAACTCTGTTGGCGTCATCACGCCGCAGAGGCAGGACCTGAGTGTTGTTCTTTACAATAATTCTAGATACTTTAACGTGAGGTTTCTTTGCTGTGTTTAAACTAAACTCAGCTACCTTAGAGCATCCCAGTGCCAGGAACCTTTTAGAACTCTGTCAGAAGAGTCCAACAGCCAGCTTTTTATACAAGCAAACAGACCAAAGGTGATTTCCGGTCTCTTTCAATTCCTCTTTTCCACTTGCACAGCTCCCAGAGGACCTCAATGGAGCTAATACATGTGCTTAAAGTATTAACCCTTATAAACTGCACACAGAAGGCAAACTGCCGAAGGCTCTCCCCCGGGCACCCCGCTGTCTTATTCTCTGTCATTTATTAGCAAGAGGTGCCAACCTCTCCCACCCCATAGTAACCACAGGAGAGCCAATGAGCAGGCCGCGGCTGCCAACAAGACCAGACATCTCCTGCATGCGTTAAAATAACCACCTGCCCTCGAACGCCACCCTGAGAGACCCTCACGGGGTAAAACACGAGACGTGCAGAATTTCAAATGGAGGACCTAGTTTTCAGCATAAGTATGTTCCAAATATTCCACAGAACATACTGACGTATTTCCTATTCATTGTTTACTTAAAATCCAAGTTTAACCAGGCAGACTGCATTTTTATTTACTAGAGCTGGCAACGTTAATCTCCAAAACAAACACATTATTTGGATGAATTATTTCAAGCAAGGCACGACATTAAGTTAGGTGCACAGTCAAAAAAAGTGCAGTAGCTGGTGTCGGCACATAAATATGTATGAAGAGGGAAATTATTTCTCACCTATACGCAGCATCATCTATCAGCTGAGAGGAGTGGGCTGTGTTCATGGCAGATGGAGAGAAAGGACAGGGAATCAGCACTACCTTCAAAAAACCCAAACCAAGCTGGGCGCGGTGGCGTACACCTGTAATCCCAGCAGCTTGGGAGGCGGAGGCGGGAGGATCGCAAGTTCGAGACCAGAGGCAGTCTGTGTAATTTATCGAGACCCTGTCTCAAAAAGTAAAAAAAAAAAAAAAAAAAAAAAAAAAGGGTTAGGGGCGCAGCTCAGTGGTCCAGTACTTGGCAGAGCATGCAGGCGTGAGGCCCTGGGTTCAATACCTAGTACCACAAAAAAAAAAAAAAAAAAAACACAGGCCTGTTGGTGATGATCTGCATGGACAGGGACGTGGGATAACAGGGACACCCAGGGTTGCCTTCCAGGCCAAGCAAGAATCCCGGGACCTGGGTAGCCAGCCGTCATCTTTCTCTGGACAGAGATGTCCCACCTCTAAGCCCTGTTCGAGGCTCAGGCTCTCTGGGGTGGGCCCTGGGTGGTGCGCACTGGGGTGGGGACTGCCCTGGGGGGACCAGCTGCAGAGCGCTGGAGTCAGCACCGAGGCCCCGTGCCTGTGGGTCCCAACACTCACTGCAGGTATAACCCTGAGCGCGTCTCGGACCCTCCAGCCCTCTGGGCTGCCATCTACGTTTTGAGACATGTAATACCCTCCAACTCAGTGGCCTGTTTACAAGAACGCTTACATCTCAGGGAATGTTTATAAGAAATACACAGGAGCACCTCCCACCTGGAAGTGAAGCTCAGGGCATGGCTAACGATTCACATCAGTGGAGGAAGGACTCACGTGACTCAGTACGGTTGGGAACAGGATTACCAACACTGAAAAACGTAAAAACACCTCACAGAATACAAGCAAGGTTCCCCAAGGGCCAATATAATATGGAATAAAGCAAATGTAATAAAGCAAACTAGACATATTCAATAAAAATATTTTCACTGAGTAGGGGATAGGGGATATCTTTCTAAGTTGTATGCAAAATCCAAAAATCAGGAAAGAAGAAATGGATAGCTCTGACTTTTTAGAACTTCTGTAATAAAAAGCTTCATAAGTGAATTAGGCAAATGAGAAAACTAGGAGGAATTATCTGAAACATGCATACCAAGAGACTCAAATCCATAATGTATAGGAAGTTCCTATAAATTAAGAAAAAGGCAAATATCACAATAGAAAAATGTGCAAAATCCACAAGTAAGTGAATTATGCAAGAAATACGAAGGGCCACAAAATATGAAAATATGCTTACTCTCACCAGCACAAATCAGGAAAATGAAAATTAAAAGCAATTAAAATATACCACTTTTCTTCTTTTAGACAGGCACCTTGAGAAAGTTTACAGAACTCAGAATTATTGAGGTGTGAGAAAGCTTACACACCCATGTGTTGCTGGCGGATGTATGGACTATTACAACCTGGCGGTGTCTGTCCAAACCTAAGAGGTGCAAACCCCAGAAACCAGCAATCTCACGTGAAGACGTCAACCGCGAAAGACTCCAAGTGTTTTCGTGAGCTCCGTTATGAGCACGCCTACCACAGCTCTGCTCGCATGAGCAGTGAGACACAACCTGACCGTCCGTCCATCAGCAGGCAAATGAACCAGGATCACGCCACACTCCGAGGCAGCTCAGGAGCGGGGCAGAAACAGCCCTGCCAACGTGGAGGATCCCGAGACATGGGGCTGTGGAAAGGCGAGCTCCGACACTGCACGCCCTCACCAAGTTCGAAAACACACAAATCCTACACAGGTTCAGAGAGTGACCTGAGTGTTCTAAAGAACTGGGAGAGCCCAAAAGCAACCTCTGGAGGAGGTGAGGCAGGTGAGAAAAGCTGAGCGGGGTGACATTTTCCTACCTGAGCACATGCGTGTACTTTGGACAGCTTGGAATTAGCACATATTCATGACAGACGGGGGCTGGGATTTAGCTTGGTTGGTAGAGCGCTGCGCTGCAGTCTCTGAGGCCCCGAGTTCAATTCCCAGCACTGCAAAAATGGGAGAAGGACGTGGCAAGCCACGCCCAAGGCAATCCCGAAACAGCCATTGAAAACCCTATGAGGGTCGCTATGAGTCGGATACCGACTCCACGGCACCTAACAACAACAACGTGACAGAAGGTAAACTTTCTAAAGGACAAACAACTCTCAAGTAAGTGGCAGTGCCTGGCACGCGTCCAGCTTCTCCCCTTCTCTCCAGCTGCCCCCGGGACCTGCTGATCCAGGTGGGTGAGCAGGGGCTGGGTCCCAGGCTGCCTCGACGACCCTCCTGGCCTCTGCGGGGGGTGGGCCAGGAGGAGGTCTAAGGCAAGGAGAGGAGCCCCAGGGACCTGAACCTTGTCACAGAAGACCCTGCCCCACCAAAGAACTTTCAGGTGAGCTGAGAAGCCACAGATTCTGACAGAACCTGGTAGGGGGGCTGAGGGCGTCCCAGAGGGGGCAATGTCTAGGCGAACAGCCACTGTTCCCAGCAAGCCACAGAGGACAGCCACGGCCTGTGACTGTCCCTGGCCCTGGGGAAAAGAAAAGATGAAGCGGTGAGACTGGATTTTTACCTGCTTTTGAGCACCTGAATAGCCTTGTAATACCGCCTGGAGGAGCCCTCCTCCTCTGCTTGGTCACAGAGGAAGCCATTGATCTGAAAGGAGCATTTGTGACACCGAGCCCAGAGCCACAGCCCCCAAAATGCACTGACCCAGCATCTGCAAGAGCAGGGCTACCGCGTGTGTGGTGTTAGGATGCCCTGGGGGTCCCCTCTGCCCCTCCTGCCAGGGGAAGGACAAGTGAGGAGGGGAGCAGCAGCAGCTGGGTGTCCTGAGGAAGCAGGGGAGGCAGGACAGCCAGCCTCCAGGCCTCACTCCAGAGGCCCCGGCCCAGCTCAGGGATCTAAAACCCCACACAAGCCAACAGCAACGTTCCCAGATCGCTGCACCTGTACCTCAGAAGAACAGGATCAAAACCACAACTGCGACCCAGGATGGAACAGGAAGGTGCAGAGCGGGGCTATTTAGGGCCGTGGACCTGGTCCGCTGGATGCAGCTCGGGACCCGGGCAGATCCGCACACGTGGTACTCACGCTCCTATTCAACCTCACATGCCAGGCCTGTCCTTCCGGGACTCGGCTTCAAAACAGCACCAGGGGCCAGGCACAGTGGTGCATGCCTGTAATTCCAGCGGCTCAGGAGGTGGAGGCAGAGGCAGGAGGATCACAAGTTCAAGACCAGAGGCAGTCTGTGTAACTTAACGAGACCCTGTCTCACAAAATAAAAAACTGGGCTGGGGGCGCAGCTCAGTGGTCCAGCACTTGCAGAGCATGCAGGCTCGAGGCCCTGGGTTCAACCCCCAGTACCACCAAAAAAAAAAAAAAAAAAAAGTACCAGGAGCTTGGGTGGATGGAGTGCAGGCTACCACCAGAGAAGGCACACCTCTGGCTTCCGTTCCACCTCCACAGCCTCCCCACCAGTTCTCTGACACTTCCCACCCACCTGGAATTCAGGAGCCGCCCCATCTTCTACAGGCGGCACGCGGGGCCACCTGGATGCCCTGGCAGCGCAGGCTCCCTAGGCCTGAGCCTGATGTGGCCTCGGAGCCCCGCCCGGCCGGCTTCCATCACAGCTGCGAAGGCCATGCCCAGCAGTATTCCTTAAAACAACAACACTCAGCCTCCCTTCCTGCCACCTCCGAGTCCAGCACCACAGTACTCTATAAATCATTCTCACAGGGCCCAAAGTAATTAATCTGTGTTTTGAAAACCAGTGACATTATAGATCACTTTTAAATCAAAGGAAATATGGTAACGAAGTCCGACAGGAAACCTGGTCGTCATTTCAATACCAAAACTGTTCTCCAAATGTCCAGCCCAGTTAATGACCTACCCGGTGACGTGTGTATCGGAATCCTGGCAGCACACGCGTATGTACAAGAAACCCTATTTACACTCAGAGGCAGTGTCACTCTCACGAGGCTCCTGACAACTGACATCAGATGCCGACACGTCCGTGACTGTCCCCAGCACGGCGGACTCCTCAGACGGCACCCCAGGTACCACTTCACGTAACCCATTTCAATAACCAATTGGGTTATTAAAAGAAACCAACAATGGCATTAAATTTGGAATACAGTTTATTTATAAGTCCTGAAAGCAATCATTCTGGAACTAAAAGAAAGAACATAGTAACACCCAGATTTGGCACGTCTTTACAGGAACATATTTGGCAGCTAACAGCCTCGATGTCTTACTAATCTGTACAAATGTGCCTTTCAAATCAATGGCTTCCTCTGTGACCATGCAGAGGAGGAGGGCTCCTCTAGGCGGTATTACGATGCTATCCAGGCACTCAGAAGCAGGTAAAAATCCAGAAAGGAAAGCACTACTTCCTAACCTTTCATTCAGAGATAAACAGCCCTAAGCTTTTTAAAATTCTACGAAAATACAGATCTGGAACTGCAATCATTTTAATATGCAAAGACTTATGCAAATTGCCTATGCAAATACTGGATCCTACAAAGCCCTCGTGGAAAACTGTTCTCGGATTAGATCCAGCACACAGGAAATTATTTAAGAAACACAAACACATACACACAAAAAAAAAACCAAATTTAGAGATGAAAAACTAAGAACTTGTACCAGAGACAAGCATGCAACAAAACACATATCAAACAAAACTCAAACCCTTCAAGTACTTAACAGAAAGCCCACGCTAACTAAAGAACTCGGTACACCCACCTGAAAGCCCTGACCAACGATGATGCAAGTCAAACAGCAGCCACCGACTCCTGTACAAGCGACAAACCCCAGCTGAAACCAGGCTACAACAGGGGCTTCCAAATCTTGACGGGCAGCAGTGCTGGCTACTCCAGAAGGTTCTGCCCTGTCCTGGGCAGTGCCCCACACCTGTGTCCAGTGCACTCAGATAGGCTGCCACCCCTGCTGTCCTGGTGGGGTCCGGTGGGTCTGCTGTTCTGATCAGTGCAGGTCTCCGGGGCCAGAGAAGCCAACACGGTGGGGGCTCTGCAGCCTGGCGCCCGGGGCTCTGTGAGAGGTCTGGGGTGCTCCTCAGGGTGGCAGGTGGGGGCTCCTACAGCACCCTCACTCCTCAGCAGGCAGAGGCTGTCAGTATAGAGCCGGGCAGACCACAGGACGGCGCCACCATGCTCACCCAGGCCCCATGCTGGCAAGGCCAGGGGACACGTGCCCAGCTGGGCGCAGACCATGCTCCCCTCCACATGGCCCTGTGCTCTGGGGACATCTGGGGTCCTCCGCAGTCTCTGACCTCTGCAGGGTGGCAGCCTCTCCATGCAAAGGTGGGAACCACCGTGACCTCTTCCCCAAGGAGCCTGCCACAAACGCACACGAGGTCTGACAGGGACCGTGTGCTCCAGAATCATCCGCATCAGCCACTCTGTGTTAGAACAGGCTGGGCCGCCGGCCGCACGGCTCCCCATAGCCACCATGCAATTACCAAGGCTTGGCGAGCTGGGCGCTGTGGTGCGTGCCTGTGGTCCCCGAGGCTGGGGACACGGAAGCAGGAGGATCACGCGTTCAGGGACAGGCGGCCTGTGCAACTCAGCGAGGCCCGACCTCAGAGTGAAAACTAAACGGGCTGGGGGTGCGGCTCCGTGGTGGAACTCGCCCAGCCTGCCTGAGGCCCTGGGTCCAACCCCACGTAAGGGGAGAGAAAGGGAGAGGGGGATGCGGAAGGGGTCCCAACAGACGTGTCACATCTCAGGCTGAAGAACCAACACAGTCGGCGCACCAGGTGTCTGAGCACGGGTGTGATGACCAAAAGGTCTGCAGACCACCCTGCAACCAGGCGCCATCAGGCCTGCCTGCCCCACGGAGCACCTGCCACCCGGGCTGCCACCGTCCCTGCTTCCGCACAGAGACATCACGATGTGTCCACCTCTCCTTGCGCTTCCAGGCCAGGTCCCACCCCTCTCACTCTGCGGGACGCAGCATCTAGGAGAGCGGGGAAAGAACCCGAGAACACCCAGAAGGGGCTCTGCCCCCACAAGCCGGGAGCCACAAGAAACGAGCTCGAGGGTGAACGGGGACGGGCCACGCGAGCCACTTCCCCGAGACGGAGCAGCAAAGGTGACATCTGCCAACAGGGGCAGAGCAGGGCATGCGTCCACCACCACCCACTCGGCCAGCTGGGGAATACTACGCCCAGCAGGGCAAGGAGAGCCCAGCCGCAGCCGTGAGCTCGGCCCCTCGGGAGCCCTGCACAGCCACCCTGTCCTAGGGTCGGGCTCTGCGGACTCCAGGGCTGCTTCCGCCCCTGTCCCCACAAGAAGAGCTGCATTTCCAGGATGTGCACAGGTGCGGGCACCACACAGGAGACAGGGCGAGGACTCCGCCTCCCTGGGAGTCACAGCCCCACACTGCAACAGGGGAAACTGAGACTCGGGGGCTGAAGGACATAAGATGATGGCAAGAGGAAACTGAAAATCCAGATGTCCCAGCACCCGTTCGACTGCTGCCCACCAATCGCACACCCTCAGCAGCGAGCACCCCAAGGAACGCTGGGCCAATGATGATCGTCCTCTGCCTCAGTTTCCCCACTGATAAAATGGGAGGATACATTAGCCATCTCTTAGTCTCCTCTCACTTCTAAAAATTCTATGAGTCCACCTTTCGTTGTACGCCTGCAGCCATAGCCCTGTGGCATCCGATCCCATCAGATCTCGGAAGCTAAGCAGGGTCGGGCCTGGTTAGTACTTGGATGGGAGACCGCCTGGGAACACCAGGTGCTGCAGGCTTGGGCGAAGGACCTGGCAACCTGCTCCCCAAAACCAATCCGCCATTGAAAACCCTATGAACAGCAGAGAAGCACTAACAATAGTGATTCGCCTGTTGTACAAAGGGTCGCTATGAGTTGGACACCACCAACTCAATGGCACCTAACAACAACCACCTTCTGTTGAAAAAAAAAGGAAAGATAATTCACGCTTGAATTTTCCCAACAAACAGACGGTCTGTGTGATGTCTGTTTCACAATACTAAGTGTGCACATCCCGCCTCTCAGGAACAGGAAGAAGCTCCCAGGATTCCGTCTCTACAACGTTGCGTCTTTCACAGCCAAAGAAACTTATCCTAGAAGGTCAGGGAATGTGGCCGCCTTTCCAGCAAATACTGGCACACATGCCGCGCACAGCTTATCAATATTTAATCAATCAGAATAGAGCAAAACACTTTAGGACTGGGCATGTGGGTCAGTGGTTGAGTGCTTGCCTGGCACATGTGAAGTCTAGGGTTCAATTCCCAACACACACCAAAAATAATGGTAACAATACTTTGTTGTTGTTGTTAGATGCCACCAAGTTTGACTCCTAGTGGCCCTGTGTACAATACTTAGAAGATCCTATTCTCACGGTAGTTCCTGAAGCACATGAGACTCCTACAATGTGCTATGGACAATGACCACCGTGTTCCTCCTGGGGAGCGCTGCTTACCGCAGGCTCTGCTGCCAAGATGCTCACTAACCCACCAAGAACCCCACACGAAACTGCCAGATCAGTCTGTGTGTTTCCCTTAAAGAACAGATACGTTTTCACACTGAATAAGAATTTAGGAGGAGGTTTCTGAGTCTTACTTTGGGTCTCAATGACAGAAGCTCCCTGGCGCTCAGCATGGCGCCCCGCCCTCACAGCACTTCACCCCAGCTTCCCAATCCACTCGGGGAAACCCAGGATCAGCTGCTCTGGTTAAACGCCATCTCCACGGCCCAGGGCTTGTTACCAGGCCCCGCTCTGGTTTTGTCCTCTGGTTTTTTTGCACTGGGAGAGCACCCCAGAGAGTGACTCCCACACAGGTGTGGTGCCCTCTGTGGGTCTTTACAAGATACAGCCAACGGGACCCTCCTGTTGCCAGCGTGGGGAAGGGGCTGTGCCGAGGGACTCAGGTCTGTGTGGGGGCCACAGAGAGCTGAGGCCGCCATCTGACTTTCACCTGCAGGCTGCGGGGTAACAGACACTGACACCACCTGCAGCCCCAGAGTCGCTGCCTCCCGGAGTGGGCTCCAGGGCTGTCTCCTGCAGGGAACGTCCCCAGGCACGCGCAGCCCCAGTGAACTGCCAGCTGCGCTTTCCTGCCCGTCCTTCAAACTCCTCCCGTCCCATGTCATTCACTTTCTCTGCCCTGGGTCCACCACCCCTTCTCCATATCCCATTAGCCTCTCTGTGGGAACAGTGATGGCACACGGGGTTAGGACAGAAGCCCCTCCAACCGCTGACCTCACTCTGCAGGGAGCCTGGCCAGGACAGCAGGCATGTGGGCCTGAGCCCGGTCCTCAGAACTCAGCACACCAGTGCATCTGGCCAGGAGGACAAGGGAGAAGGCGCTCCTAGGCCACCATCATCATCCCCATCCATGTCCCCCATACACCCACTCTTGCCCAACCCCGTCGCCTTCCACCCAGGCGTGGCACTTGGCCACGGGGACACAGATCCTCCCTGTCCGTGGGGCAGCCTCCCAAAGTCTCACTCCCCTTGGCCGAAGGTGCCCTGGATCCTGCGGCATGACACACTGGCCCTCCTGGACGCCAGGCCACAGCCAGGCTCAGTGACTGCGGCCCCACCTTCTGGCCACGAGACTGAGCGCCACGCCGAGGCAGGGGGCTGACGAGCTGGTAAGCATGCGGCCTGGCCCCCAGGAGAATGAAGCAGAGCGCTGATTCTCTCTCTGTCCCTCGACCACATTTTCTTCTTCTGGAGACTCTTCAGTTCCTCCCACCACGCAGACCACGCCACACCTGATGCACGCTCCGCGCATCTACCTGCCTGAGCCATCGGCATCTGCCGAGTTTCTCAGGCAAAAACGGGTGAGCGTGTGGACTTTCAGGTGACACCGTCTGAACTTGGAGGCTTCCAGCGACGGTCCAGGGAGTATCCAAGGACAAACACAGAGTGTGGTCTCCACAGGACATGGGTTAGATGTGACTGGTGTCAGCATAATCACAGAGATGAGCCAGGTAGCCAAATTATCTTAACCTGAATGGCAGGCAAACAGCTGTACAGGGTCCTCGTAGGGGGAAACTGGGAGGAGATTGGCAAAAACCCCAAAACTGGGAAAACAGCTTTTGAAGATCTGGTTTGTAAATTAGAAATCTAGGGAAAATGAAAGGAACTTGATTGGACATTTGTACAAAACCCTTCATAAATCCCCCGAATCTGATTGGACAACTGGACTCAAAGCTGATTGGCTCAGGCCATTCGGGGCAAGCTATATAAGGAGCCGCACTGCAGCAGCTCACTGTCTCTCGCCCAGACCATCGGCAAGGAAACAGCTCTCTCTCTATTGCAGACCACCGATTAGACAAGAACTCTCTCTCACCTGGACCACCGAAGAGAGAGCTCTCTCTCTCTGTGACCACTGAGACCAGGACAACTAGACGGTGCTCTCAAGGAATGGTGGACTACAAGCAAGCTGAGGAAAGCCTCTTGGACCCAGCGCCAAGGGGCTCAAGCTGAGGACGGTCTCTGGTCCCAGTGCCGGAGGTGGAAGCGCCATGGACAGCACAGAGCTGCAGCACTCAAGCTGCTAGCACTAGCATTTGTTACAGCTGCACACTTTGGGTTTCTCCCTGCCCTCCTAAGGGCGGAGAGAGAAATAAAGAGCTGTGCCCGCCCCCAGGCAAAAGCGCCAAGGCTTTTTTTCTCTGGTCTCTACAGGCATTCCAAGGGCTGCAGGAGTCCACGCCCTTCACCCAAGGGTCCCAAGTCAGTTGTATTTAGTATCTGTGTGTGTGGCAGCGCCTCCTGTCCCAACATCTGGGCTGGACCGGGAGGTGCACGCCCCACAGCTCCTGACCACTCTGCATGGAAGGCATGTTCGTATACCCATCACCACCTGCCACTGACGGCCCAGCCCCAGCTGCTTCTGAGGATGGCCGGACTGCGACCACGCAGCCACCTGCAGGAGGCGAATCTGTCAATGACCCTGGTGGTCTCTCTGCACATCTATCAGTCATCTAACGCGCCCTGAGCAGCGGCTCTTTTTGACATGTACACTTGAGGCTCCTACGCTGACTGGAGAAGCTATGCTCGTTTTTCTAAGGTGACAGCTTCTGAACTCCCCAACCGCGCCGAGTGTGGAAACGCTGGGTTTTTATTCACTCCAATTATACGCTCTTATCCCTCTCTTTCCAGCTGGTAAAAATAGAAACTTTTGCAATTTCAAAAAGTGACTTTCTAACAATGCCACGTCACTTCTTCAAAAAATCCGGGTCAGTGACGTGTTTTCAATTACTCTTATCCACAACTTTGCTCTCCTGCCTCTCACGGCAGCAATGGCGGCACCCGGCAAACTCCCACGTGGGGACAAAAGCAGCATGACCCCCAAAGTCCCTGAAGGCACCGGTCAGAAACAGCACCCACCAGTCAACTCCTGGATGTGAAAACTTTTTTCAGGTAAAATTACAGCCCACGTGGAATCTCCACGAATGGACACACCGACCTGAACTCCTGTCACCATGGCTGGCTCTCCAGAGAACAGTGGTCCCTGCTGCCCCTCAGTTTCTGCAAACTCGCTCTAACAACTGTAACCAGTCACCCGGTCAACGCTCTAGGAGAACTCAAAATATCTTACAGACCTAGGTGATCCCCTTAATAACAGCAAAGGGGAACCTTTCCCAAAGCTGTGGGCACATTTTAAAGAAAAAGGGCAGAACAAAGGCCTGAAAACACAGCACTTATATGCCACCTGGCTGCTTTTCAAAAGCAGCTGTCCCAGAGGCCCTCCCCAGACCCAGCAAATGGCGCTGGTTAGCGAGAGCTGCACCCGCGTGACAGCGTGACGTGAGCCCTCTCCTTAAGGAACAGCTGGGACCCAGTGACTTAGGGCTACTGGAGACCCTAACTGCGCTGCCACCGCCAGGAAGCCTGCGCTCTCAAGAGGGAAGACACCATCCTTCGGTCACAGACCGTGACCTCTGCAGACCCACGAGGCTCTTCAACACTTCAAGCTCCCGCCACGCCACACGCTTCTCCCAGCTCAGGAAGGGGCAATCTCCTGGTTTTCCCAAGAGCCACTTTCCTGTTAAATTCGCATATGATGGTGTTATACAATCATACGACTACACGTAAATTCTCAAAACGTTACTTACAGGAAAAATATATAACACCGCCTATAAGAAGGAAACTGTAGTCTCCAAAATTTAATAAACCCAAGGAGGAAAAAAAAAGAAAGAAAGAGTAAATTCCCCTTTATGGTGAAAATACCTTGATCTTGTTGGCTTCTTGACTATAAACCCAGCACTGGATTAGCTCGTTATGGGTCACTGGGCCTCCATCACAGGAGGGGGTAAGGCCCAACAGCTTTTCCAAATATTAAAAAAGATATACTGCTGGCCGAATGTTTTACCCAACGTGCCCTCTACAAAGCAGTCATAATATTATTAGAACATAACCAGCAAAATCCACAGTGGTACAAACTGAAAAAACGAAAACTAAGAATAAACCTGCTAAGAAGCCTACCAGGGGTCGTAATTGGCTGACCAAATTTTACACCATAAGCTGCCAGAAGAAGGTAGACAAGCTCCTGGAGGGCCGTGCGCTCGAGGGGCACCACGCTCCCGCTCTTCCCCGGACCCACAACTGAGCAAGGCGCAAACACAGCTGCTGTGTGGCGCGGCCCCGCTGGTTTACCCACACACCCCCTCGTGAGCGTGTGGACTCCACACAAGATTCTCAAACAGAGAGAAGCCTTCAGCTCACATTTCTGTTGTCTCTCTTCATTGGAGCGTGGCAGATCCTACATGCCACCCTGCAATCTGCACCAATTCAGCTCTGCTTATCCCTACCACGGAAGAGTGGCACCGGCTTCGGCTGTGTTCTGCAGGAGTGCACAGGGGCCGCCCTCCTCGTTACAGAATACAAACAGCTCTGCCTACAATTTCTACTTCCTGGGCCTTTCTGGTAAAAGCAACACTCACCAACAGGTTTGCAAGGAGCAGAGCAAAGCACCTTGGCTTTGTGGACAGTTACAAGTTCCGTAACCGAAACGTCACTTTCTGCTCACAGGAATTACCCAAGGCAAAAAAACAACCAAGGAGACATGGAAATGCTTAGAATTTACAAAAGGGAGGACACTTACGGAACAAATTTAAGTAAGCATGTTGAGGTATTTACGTGGCTGCTATTTGGAAAGTCATCTGTTCCAATTAACGCTCCCTAAACCCACAGTGTTGAGTCTGAGGAGATCAGTCATGACTACACACCGATTCTAAGTTACTCCTCTACCCAGCTGTCTGGTGTGGAGAGAAGAGAGGAGGAAAGTGTGTGTGTAAGTGTGTGTGTGCTGCACGTTCGTGCATGTGGTGTGTGTACGCACACACGTGGGGTGGGGGTGGGGTGGGGGGGTGTGGAATGCACACGTGTGCACGGGCATGGTGTGCACACGTGTGCACGGGCATGGTGTGCACGTGTGTGCGTGTTATGTGTGTACAGGTGGGCACCGGTGCATGTGTTGGGACAGAAAAGGAAGAGAGGGACACATCTCGGAGGTCGATGGCTGTGTTCCTTGCTCCAAAATTACCAACACCCAAGGCAAAGTGCAGATCCACGAAGCAGACGCCGTGAACTTCTGCAGTGCAGCAGCGCAAATGGGTGGGCAGCAAAGGGGCCAGCGGAGCTGACAGGACCCGGTCTGCGCTCCAGCACCAGCTCGAGGCACGTGCGGGGCACAGGTCACCTGGGCTCACCTGGTCCACCCTGGCCACGTGGACACAGGGATCCGGGAAGAGCTATCTGGACGCAAGGTCACCAGAGCACGGGGCTACCTGGGCAGAGTCCCCGAGTGCAGGGTCCTGAGCATGGTGTTAACTCGATGCAAGGCCACCCGGGCGTAAGGACCCTGGACAAGGACTATGTGGATACCAGGACACAGCCCCCAGGGCGAGGTCACCTGGGCGTGGAGTCCCAGAGTTCAAGGTCACCTGGACTTGGGGCCACCTGGGTGCAGGGTCACGAGGTAAAGGGCCACTTACCGCAGCCCACGTGAACATGGTGCCCCCAGTGCACCCACTCACCTGGTGCAGACTCAGGCACGGCCTCCTCACCGCTGTCCTCCACGGCCTCATCGGCCAGGCCAGAGCCCGGGGAGTCGACAATGGCGCAGGCCGAGCCGGGGCTGCTGGGCTGGGAGGCAGAGTCGCCCTCGCTGAGTGAGCCGCAGCGGGCGCGAGCCGCCCGGTCCCCGTCGGCGTCCCTGTCGCGGCGTGCGCGCCGGTGCACGCGGGAGTGCAGCACCATCTGGTGGTAGGTGCGGAAGATCTTGCCGCACTCAAAACACTCCGAGGACTTGCCGTGGCCCGTGGCACCCGTGGCCCGGCGGCTGGGCCGTGCGGCTGGCCGGGGGTCAGGGTGACCGGGCAGCATGGGGTCCCCAGGCACGCTGGCTCTCTTCCTGGGGGGCCCCTGCGCGGCCAGCGTGTCCTGCTCGCGCTTGCGCTTCTCCTGGCTCACCAGGATGTACTCGCG
Organism: Pedetes capensis; assembly: GCA_007922755.1. Classification (NCBI taxonomy): domain Eukaryota; kingdom Metazoa; phylum Chordata; class Mammalia; order Rodentia; family Pedetidae; genus Pedetes; species Pedetes capensis. The sequence goes on along the minus strand of VMDO01004346.1, from coordinate 58,847 downwards.
CCGGTCCTTGTCGAAGGCCACGTCGCCAGCCAGGGCCTCATCCCAGGCCCCGTACTTGAGGTACTCAGCCGGCTCAGCCACCTTGCCCCGCGTGGCCAGCTGCCAGGCTTGGTAGCTGTTGACGGGGTCCAGCTCGGGCACCCGCCTTCCGGCCTGCCCGCAGGGGGACGTGTCGGCGGCCGCGGCCGGTCTGAGATTCAGGCACTGGAGGAAGAACTGCTTGGTGTCCAGGGGGACGTCGGCGGGCCCCTCCTCGGCCAGCGCTCGCGTCCGGCTGGCTTCCACCTGGCGGTGTATGGCGTTGTGGGCGTTCAAGCTGTCCAGGTTGGTAAACAGGTTCCCGCACTTGGTGCAGACCTCGTAGAGGGACAGGCCGGCAACAATGGCCTCCTCCTGGACCACGTTGTTGATGGTGGCGATGGGGTCCAGCTCGCTGCGGGGCCTGTTCTTGCTGCCCGCCTTGGGGCCGTGCGCCTTCATGTGGTTCTTGAGGAACCACGGCTCCTTGAACCTCCGGCCGCAGATGTGGCAGCCGTGGTCGAAGGAGCCGCGGTGCTTCTTCATGTGCGCCTTCAGGAACCAGGTCTGGCTGAAGGCCTGGCCGCACACCTCGCAGGGGAACTCCCCGCCGGCGCTCAGCTCGGGCTTGCCGTTCTCCACGCAGCCCTCGCCAACGCCGCCGCCGGGCGGCCCCTGCGCTGTGATGTGGTCCCGCTCGATGTGGCTCAGCAGCGACTCCTCCCGCAGCGTCACGAAGCTGCACAGCCGGCACTTGAAGGGCTTGTGGGCCTGGTGCACGTGCAGCTCCAGGTCCTTCTTGCGCTCAAAGCGGCCCCTGCAGAAGGCGCACTGCACGGTGGTCGTCTCGGGACCCTCAGGGGCGCTGGCTGCGCCCTCCACCTCCTGCCGGCTGCTCCGAAGCAGGATCTTGGCGCCGCCGCCGCCGCCCGCCTGCGCCGCCCCGTTCAGGATGCGGTTGCAGGCTGAGGTGCTCTTCGTCGGGCTGGCGCACCCATCCAGGCCTTCGGACACGCGCAGCTCGCCCAGCGGGGCCTCGCCCGCCTCCGGCTCCGGGCCCTGGATCAGAGTCCCGGTGCGGTGGCTGCGGATGTGGATCTTGAGGTTGCCCTTCTGGGAGGCCCTGTGGTCGCAGTAGGGGCACTTGTAGGGCTTCTCCCCCGTGTGTTTGCGCATGTGCTGAGACAGGGAGCTCTGGAAGGGGAAGCTCTTGCCACAGATGCAGCAGCTGTGGCACACGGCCTTGTCCCCGTCCACGTCATGGCCCCGGCTGGCCCTGGGTGGGCTGGGCCCCCGCCGCAGCTCCATCTCAGCCTCTCTGTGGCGATCCATCGGGGTGGTGGGGCCGTGGCGGCGGCTCAGCTTTCTGTCGCGCAGGCCCGGCCAGAGGGGGTCTTATCTCTGCATCCTCAGAGGGGCTTTGGCTGCCCTGAGACGGGACGGGAGCGTGCGAGGAGGAGCTGCATGTTCCAGGAGAGCGTGGCCGAGGCAGCAAGCACCTGGAACACAGGAGGAGACCTCATCAGCAGGGCTCTGCAGAAACCCGCGCAGTGGGGTGCACTGCGACAACCCCAGGCCGATCCAAATCCAAACTACATGGAAGTCAAACCACCAACACGGACTCGTTTGCATCTTTAGAAAATCAGTAACTGCCGGGTGCAGTGGCGCACGCCTATAATCCCAGCGGCTTGGGAGGCGGAGGCAGGAGGATCGCAAGTTCAAGACCAGAAGCAGTCTGCATAACTTAGTGAGACCCTGTCTCAAAAAATTAAAAAATGGGCTGGGGTGCAGCTCAGTGGTCCAGTACTTGCAGAGCATGCAGGCACCAGGCTCTGGGTTCAACCCCCAGTACCACAAAAAGAAAGGAAGGAAGGAAGGAAGGAAGGAAGGAAGGAAGGAGATCAATAACTGAATAGTTACTGGTAATCAATAGTTAAAACACATAACAGTGATTTTCTCCCCCCTCCCCCCAAACAGGTTGTTGTTGTTAGGTGCCTTCGAGTCGGTATCCAACTCCTAGCAACCCTACGTACAACAGGCGAAACACTATTGTCAGTGCTTCCCTGCTGTTCATACGGTTTTCAATGGTGGACTGATTTTTGGGAGTGGGTTGCCGAGTCCTTGTCCCAAGCCTACAGCACCTGGTGTTCCCAGGTGGTCTCCCATCCAAGTACTAACCAGGCCTGACCCTGCTTAGCGTCCGAGATCTGAAAGGATTGGATGCCACAGGGCTAATGCTGCAGGCCCAAAACAGGCAGCAAATCTTTAAGGGAAGACTACGGGAAGAGCGTGTGGAGAAGGGCAGGCTACCAAACAAGGACATGTGGGAACGTGGGACAGAGAAACAGAGCCTGGGACAGGACAGGAGGGCGCCTGGGCCACGACCTGAGCAGATGGACGGTGAGCAGCAAAGGCAGCCACTGGCTGCTGCCCACAGCTGACAGGCGAGGGCCTGTCTGGGTTTTCAGGAAAGCCCTGCATTACTGTCATCTTGCTGCTGTTAGGCACCATGGAGTCGGCGTCTGCCTCACAGAGACCCTACCTACAACAGGCGAAACCCTACTGTCAGAGCCTCTCTACCGTTCACAGGGTTTTCAACGGTGGTCCTGCAATGGGAACTCGCGTAACTGAGTAAAGGAAAGGTGACCGCGCACACTCAGCCCATGTCCCTGAGGCAGCAGCTCCTGGGACCTGAGGCAGCAGCTGCCGGCTGGGGGCCCGTGTCCGAGTGCTGGCTGTGAGCCCAGCCGCAGCACCATCAGCCCACCTCTCTGGCCTGGCTGACGATGCCCTTCCTTCCTGGCCTGGCTCTTCCCCCCAGATCCCCTGCCCACACCCCACAGGGACCCCAGGCTCCAGCCACAGGCCTGAGTCCCAGTGCAGAGCCTTGCAGACCCCAAGGCTACACGACCTCCCTTCTGCCTCCATGCGGGTCGCCTCCCACGGCCCAGCCCAGTGGGGGTGGCCAGCCCAAGCCCTGGTGACTGTGCACCACTGCCCCACAGGGCCACCCTGCCTCTGTGCATCCACCAGGCAGAAGACGAGGGCCAGGTACCTCACTGAGCCCACCCTCTAGGGGACAGGCAAAGGTCGGCCATTCCTGGTGGGCACTGTGCAGGGGATGCTGGGAACACACCTCCAACACCCTAAGAGCGTCTGAAACAACCGGAAAGTAAAGCGACGGTGTGTGCAGAGTTGTGAGGCCGGAGGCCGGTCCACACCTGTCTTTTACTCAAAGGCAGACGGTCTCTTCCCAGACAGCCTGTGCTCACTCTAGACGCTCCAACCTGGACGTTTTCACTGAGGCAGGCGCAGAAAAGATCACTGAAGACCAGCTGGAGGGAGCACTGGAGAGGGCCAGCAGCAGCGACAAGAGCGTCCCCAAGCGTCCCCACTATGCGGCCACAGGTATGTGCCCCAGATGTAGAGCATGGTGGGAATCCGAGACTTGGACCTTAACGTGTCCTTTGAGAGCCCCTCTGCCATGTCTCTACAGAGCCAAAGCAGCAGGGCAAAATCCAGCAGGCCCTAACAGAAAAGCCCAAGGAGAAACTTCCACACGCTGATAAATAGCGGAGGCAACCAAAACTGCGTCTTGTTAGGTGCCGTCGAGTCAGTATCTGACTCATAGCGACCCTCATAGGGTTTTCACTGGCTGAGTGCTTCAGGATTGCCTTGGGAGTGGATTGCCAGGTCCTTCTCCCATTTTTGCAGTGCTGGGAATTGAACCCGGGACCTTAGAGACTGCAGCGCGGCACTCTACCCACTGAGCTAAATCCCAGCCCAAACTGCGTCTTAGTAACCATTTATGTTAAGCTCATTTAAACGACTGGGCTGGGATTTAGCTCAGTTGGTAGAGCGCTGCGCTGTAGTCTCTGAGGTCCCGAGTTCAATTCCCAGTGCTGCAAAAATGGGAGAAGGACCTGGCAATCCACTCCCAAGGCAATCCTGAAACAGCCAGCCATTGAAAACCCTATGAGGGTCACTATGAGTCGGATACCGACTCGACGGCACCTAACAACAACCAATTTAAACGACCTGGTTAAACTTACCCGGTGTTGGCACACATTTTAGCTGGTTGGATATGTGATTTTATAAGGCAAATGATTTGCATGAAGCTGCGCATTCCTCTCATCTTATTTCACTGCTCCGCAAAACGATGAGTTACAGATAATACATGAAAGTATGAATTAAATTTTACATGTGATCTAAAATGTGATAGGAAAACTTTAGGCATTTAAAGAACTAATGAGTTTATGAAGAGAAAAAAACAACTGAAACCCCGGACATTGATGGGTCTGAAGTAATTTCACAGACTCTGCTGCACTGCTGTGTGGCAGGCAGCTCTCCAGAAGAATTCAACAGCCACAGCCAGTGATGAAAACAAGTCACAGTAAGCGCCCTGGACCAGACGGGCCACAGAGGCAGCCCACGGGTACAGCTGGAAACCAACAGGAACCTTCCAAGTGCAAGGACCTACAATAAGTGCCGCCAAAATGCCCTCTATGGCTGCCCGTTCTGCCCCTGGCCCCGGGAACGGGCGTGCAGACCCACCCCTGGTGCCAACACAGTGCAGCGCGCCTGGCCCTCGGCCCCCTCACCCTCCTGGGCCCTGGGTACCCTCACTACTTCCCCTCACCTGTGTGCCCAGGACCTCTCACACACCCCCTTCCAAACTCCACGGAGCCTCCTGACAGCATCTCGGATCCCGGGGGGCACAGGGGGTCAGACATCAGCCTCAGCGGTCGGCGGTGAGTGCCCGCCCGCCCAGCCCCTCTCCTCCAGCACCAGGCAGCTTCCTGCCCTGCACAGAAGGTCGGAAACAGGACACAGGGCATGGGCTCAGCTGTCCAGGGCTACAGGTGCATATGCTGCTGGGGCTGGGATTTGGCTCAGGGGCTGGGATTTGGCTCAGTTGGTTGAGCGCTGCTCTGCAGTCTCTGAGGTCCCGAGTTCAATTCCCAGCACCACAAAAATGGGAGAAGGGCCTAGCAATCCACTCCCAAGGCAATCCCGAAACAGTCTGCCACTGAAAACCCTATGAGGGTCGCTATGAGTCGGATACCGACTCAACAGCACCTAACAACAACCACAATTTGTCCCCACAGCCTTCAGAAGGGTCTGTGGGCTGTCCTCCAGCCATCCCCGCCCCTGTCCTCAGGACAGCCTCACGTTCACCCACTCTGATTCCCCCATCCGTACCCCATCACAGGTGGGCACCTCTGCTCACCTGCGCTCTGCCCTTCACGCGGCCTTCCCCAGAGCCAGTGGCTGCGAGGGGCAGGAACGTGGGCCTGGTACCACCCACCACCCCAGGCAGCTCAAGACTTCCTGCTGGCTCCACACGTTTTCTCTGTAGGGAAAGCCCCACCTCACTCCCCTTGAGAAGGGCACCGGCTGTATTTTTAAAGGACTCAAGTGCTGCGAGGGGAAGAACCCCCGAGTGCAGAAACAGAAAGAATGCCCCACCCCCTCATTTCGTGGAGCTCTGCACATGGCCCGGGCAGCTCTGCTCAGAGGCCCACCGCGCCCGCCTTCCTGACACCCGCTGGGGCCCAGAGACAGCCAAAACCCAATCCCCTGGTACTGCCCCTCCTCAGGGTCACTCGGACCAAATCAACAGCCTCTGTAACCACCCCTTCCGCCACAGGCAAAAACAGCTACTTCAGACAAGGGCAGCTGGTCCCAAACAGAACAGGATCTCGGCCTCCGGAACTTTCAGCTCTGAGACACCCAGCGCGCGGCCATCCCACTGGAGGCATTTTGGGAATGCGCACAGCCCACCTGCACCAACCTGCTCTCCTCTGATGCCCCCAGCCTTGGTGGGCAGGAGGTCTCTGATGGCCCTGTCTCCAGGCCTTTTTCCAGCCTCTGAGGCAGTGACTCACGCATGAGGCACCTGCAACAGCCATTGGCTCCAGCTGCGGGGGTTCTACTTTGTCTGTTTGCACGCCTACCACCAGCATTCCTAAAACACACGGGTCTACGGGTGACTGGCCTTACAAAACCGCTGCCTGCTAGCTTGTTACCCAAAGCAGGTGCCAGAGGAGTCCCGCAGCCACACAAGCGTGCCGGGGGAGGACACAGGAGCCCGTGCGCACATGAGTGCACAGCCCACGTGGAACACACAGTGTGCCCACAGAACCTGGTCATTACTGTCAAGATGAATCACAAACTTTTTCCAAGTCAAACTGGGAACTTATCAGATGTTGTTGTTGTTGTTGTTGTTGTTGTTAGGTGCCGTCAAGCTGGTATCCGACTCATAGCAACCCTCATAGGGTTTTCAATGGCTGACTGTTTCAGGGTTGCCTTGGGAGTGGATTGCCACGTCCTTCTCCCATTTTTGCGGTGCTGGGAATTGAACTCGGGACCTCAGAGACTGCAGCACAGCGCTCTACCAACAGAGCTAAATCCCAGCCCCTCAGATGAGACTAAGTTAATTCTGTTTCAACACAAAGATAGCTTGCTGACCGGGGTTTTTAAACAGATTAGCAACTGACCTCTTGCTGGGTGCATGAGTTTCTCTAGCGGTGGAATGAACGGTGTGAAGCTACTTTTGAAAAATGCCTCACGTGATTTTCAAACTGGCATATCTCACTCTGAAGACACTGCATAGATTACTCACATTTGTTTTTTTAAAAAAGAACTAATAAAATATTTATTAAAGAAAATGTGCCTTCATGACCTAAAAGTGATGGAGAAGAGCGATGATAAACTGGCGATGTGGGGAGACAGAAGGCTGTACTCTAGCAAGCGGTGCATGAGACACACTGGCAAGCTCAGCCCGAGTCCGAGGGGCGCGTGTGTGCGGCACCCCAGACAGACGCCATCCTTCTCTTTCCCTCTCCTGTCGCCTGCACAGTGCAGTGAGGTTAAGCGACGTCCTGGGCCCCAACCATTACATTTGCTGGATCTGCCACAAAGGTAACCGGCGGGCAAACGTTCAGCCACAAGATCCCTTCAGGCGATGAGGACTGGGAGCCACACGAGGGACAGACGTGTCACTCCTGACACCAGCCCTGACCATGGCTGGCTAAACCCTGGGTTACCCCCAGGGTACTGTGACTCATCTTGACAATAATGACCAGGCTCTGGTTCACCGTGGGCACACTGTGTGTTCCGCGTGGGCTGTGCATTCCTGTGCACACGGGCTCCCGTGTCCTCCCCCTGGCACGCTTGTGTGGCTGCGGGACTCCTCTGGCACCTGCTTTGGGTAACAAGCTAGCAGGCAGCGGTTTTTTGAGGCTGGTTACCCGTAACGAGCACCCCAAAGCTGAGACCCTAGAGCTGGAAAGGAAAGGCGCCAGAACCCAGCCCAGGGCATTCCCAGGATGAACACATGCGGGCTGGGCCTCACTCTGCGTGGCTGAGGCCCACACAGACAGCACCCTCCTCAGACTGTCCGTCACTGCCTGGGGGATGCAGAAGGACAGGGACAAGGGCTTCCTCACCGCAAGCATTTCTGAAGCCACTGAGCGCACCTTACAGCCCAGATCCCAGGAGCAGCGGTGACCACTTATGCTGGCTCCAGGGCACGGAAAGGTCCAAGAGAGACGCAGGCCTGAAAACAGGGCCTCCAGGCGTTTCAGGGGCCCGGGAGGAAGCAAGGCACCGCGTCTGTGCAGACTGGCTGGACCCTCCGAGGAGCTGGGTCTAGTTATCAGGGCACGGGCCGGACTCAGCTCCAGGGCAGCCATGTCCCCTGCGCCCACTGCAAGCACCAGGTCCTCCTCAGGTCTCGTTCCGGCCAACGCCAGAGTTGACCTGCGTCCTCCCCCGCACCCCTCGAGCCAGGGCGCCATCCAGACAGTGGAGTGGCCCATGGCACGGGGACATCCAGCCCTCACGGGCCTCTTCAGCCTCAAGATGAGGCCCAAGGCCCCTCTGCCACAACGGCCGGATCCCAGGCCTGCATCCTGCCCAAGCCCTCGCGTGCGTCCCAGAGGCCCCCTTCCTCCTCACCTGCCCGTCACAAGGCTGTCCACACCCACCTGACCCACTTCAGGCATCTGATGGACAAGCACTCAGGGCCCCACCAACAGGGTGCGAGGACCCACCAGACTGCTGTGCGATTCACACAGATCAGCTGTGTAACCCTGAGCAGGTGTCTTCACCTCTCTCTCATTCTATTCCTTCATCCTCAAAATGTAATGACAATAATGATGCTTAGATAAGTATTATTTATATGAATGTTTTTGGTACATTAATTTTTTTGTAAAATCTACACTGATGAATGTAAGGCACAACGTTTGGCACTTGGTAAAAGGTCGACGCATCTTCAGAAGTATTACTAAGTAATTGCTACGTAAATGAATGAAATAGTATAGTATCCAAAGATACCTAGTCACCGGCACTGACAATATTTAGTTCAACAAATCCAAAAGGACAAAATACTAGCAGCTCAGGAAGCTAATTAAAAACAGCCACAGGGCTCAGCACACACACTCGCTGGACCCTGCTAAGTCCTGCTACCCCAGGTTATCCAGTTCGATTAAAACGCTTCCACCAACAGCTGTAACCACCTGCCTCCGACACAAACATCTCTGAGCTCCAGAACACTCTGTAAAGCCTAATCTCTAATACAGGCTCAGTACCAGGTGGGCTGTGAGAATTACTGTCACTTTTGTTAAGCTGGTAATATAGGAAAATGCTCTATTTTTAGGAGACATGTGATGAAATATTATTTAGAGGCGGTTTACAAAGAAGGAGAGGAAGGGAGAAGAGGCAAACCATCCAAAATGCTAACTACCGGGTCTGGACAGCAGGTGTAGGTGTGCATGCCATTCTTTCCTCTTTGATAGGTTCTGGAAGTTTTTCTGCAGCAGAGGCTGGATACACCCCAGTGTCCCCTCCAATAGAAATCCAGTGGAAACCAAGCTGCCCAGGGCCCCACACCCCAGGCCCAGGGAAGGTCTAGGGCTCTCAAGGACACAGTTCTGGAAACTGCCTTTCCTTAACAGTAGTTCTCAAAAGAAAATCAAGGAAATAAAAATCATGGGATAGCGGGGATCCGTTCAAAGGGAAATCAGGGTCTCGGTTCTAGGGCGAAGCCCCCACACACCCCCAGCTGCAGAGCCGCCCGCAGGCCAGGAGGGTGACCACCAGCTATCAAACCAAGGACCACGAGTGTGCTCAGTCCTGACGACTGTCCTTCCCTTCCAAGACAACCACTCAACACTGTAGCAGGGCTTTTTCCTCCACGTTTGAGCAGTAATTCTCTGGCCACCCCCACACGGCCCTGCCACGGTCAGCAAACGCACTTCTGCGTGAGGAGTGCCTGTGGCTACGCTGTAAACCTCACTGTTCTGCTCTGTGCACGGACCCAAGACCAAACAAAAGCGGATGGCTTTACACCGCTTTCTCCAAACCCAGCAAAGCTTCTGCCCATCCGAGTTTCACCGAGGACAGAGAGAGGCTCATTCTCAAGCGTCCTCATATTCGGGGTCATTTCTGAACCCCCCAACTCTCCAAGTGCACTTAGGGGCCCAGTGTCAGAGGGGCCGGGCAGCTGGGCGCCGGCTCAGGGAGCCAGCTCTGTCAGTGTTTTCCAGCTCTGGTCCCTGAGGAACCCAGGCACAATTGCAAACAGGTCTGGCTTCTTCAACGCCGTGTGGCTGTGCTTGTCCCTGGCTGTCTTCTCAGACCCCTTGCACAGAGAAGCTGGGCCTCTGGGAACAGGGGGTCAGGAGGACGGGCAGCCTGCAGTTGAGGAAGGAGCAACGCTCCCACCGAAAACTTGATCTGAAAAAATGTTCATCGCAGACAAGAGCGTTGCAGACACAGACAGGGCTCTCTGCGAAGGAAGACGATGGCCTCGAGAGGCAGGTCACAGAACACAAGGGCAACTCCCCCTCGGAGCACGCGGAAGGCGGCTCGGGGTCTGCCCCCCGCGGGCACAGGCCCAGCACACCCCACGCGCCCAGACACTGTGCGGGCCTGTTCTCCCAGAGACAATGAAATGGCCTCGCAAGTCACACTGCGGAATTATGAGCCGTGAATTAAAATCCATCATTAACATCCCGGACAAGCTTATCTTACTGCCGGGACAAAAAGCCTATTCTCCAACACGTGGGGGGGAACCCCGGACAACAATGAAGAGTTCCTCTCCCCACAAACCGCTCCGCAGGAGAGGAACAATCAGGGCTCAGAGGCCGCGGGCCGGGGTCCCGCAGAGCTCCATGAAGTGGCGCATTCACTGCCGGGGAGGACGCGGGGCCCGGGACAAGGCCTGGAGGCTGCCGCGGCCCTCTGACCAATCAATAATCCATTATGAACAAGCTGCATTTCCACTTGGAGAAGACGACATGAATAACGGGAGCCCAGAGCCAGCTGCATTCACAACGGCCCCACCCACACCGTGCTCGGGGACGAGGACACAGACCCCACTATCCCAGGGGACGGTAGTGAGCGCCCTGGACGGGACGGGCGCGGAGGTGTTTCCGCCACTCTCGGCCTGAACGTGAGCCGGAGACTGCTTTGCACAGGAGGTGAGGTGGTGACACAGAGGGCAGAACTCCACTGTCCCAAACAGAGCTTCCTTCACATGAGTTGTTGTTGTTAGGTGCCTGTCGAGTCGGTATCCAACTCATAGCGACCCTCATAGGGTTTTCAATGGCTGTTTCAGGATTGCCTTGGGAGTGGATTGCCAGGCCCTTCTCCCATTTTTTGCAGTGCTGGGAATCAAGCTCAGGACCTCAGAGACTGCAGCGCAGCGCTCCACCAACTGAGCTAAATCCCAGCCCTTCACATGAGTTAGCAGTGCTCAAATAAAGCCAAGCCAGTGCCAGCATGTCGGTCCCTAAATGCAGCACGCGGCCCACGGTGAGGCTCGCTATTTAGACCCCGAAATCCCTCCCAAGGACTCGCTTCAGCTCAGCTCCCCAGACCACAGCGCGGCCTTGGCGTCTGTTTATAGCAAAAATGCACAGATGACCTACATGTTATTCTTCCGCAAGTAGGTTACCTTTTGTGAGGTTGTTTACCGCAACCTGTCAAAAAGCCAATGGATTCCTCGTTCCGGAGAAAAGAGAGAGACCCCACCTTCCAGATACAAGTCGGAAGAGACCAACGTTGGCCAGCAGCTAACAGAGCAACGCATGGTCCCCCCACAAAAACCAGCATTCCTACGCTGCGGGCCACCCGTCTGTCCTTTCACGAAAAGACAGAGCCTGGTAGTTACCCAGCCTGACCTGGGGAAGAGGGCAGCCGAGAACACAGTGTAATTACTGACCACATTCAGAAAAGCCCAGGAATAATGAGGGGGGATGTGGGAGTTTTCTTTCCCCAGTTATTAAGAACCGATCCTGGGGAGGGCCAGCAGGTTCTGGAGACTAATAAAGCTGTGCGGGTGTGAAAATGAAGGGGGCGGAGCGTCTACATCAAAGGGAACAAACCTACAGTACCTGTCTGTCGCTTCCTCCGCTCTCCAGGACTAACGTATTCCTGTGCCTTATTTATTATTTACTATTTCCCAAGTCTTTTATTAGCTACTTCACCAACCTGTCACTGGAAAAGTAAATTTCACAAAGCAAGCACACAGGCCCCGGGAGCCGCAGCCACTCCATCGCCTCTGCAGATAAACAGACCTCTGCTCTCGTCCCCCCTCCGCCACCAAGAGCTGCGCTGGGCTCTGGAAGTGAACGCGGGCTTCCCGGGGCTGCAGCACCACTGGGCAGGAATGATCTGGCGGACCCTTCCACAAGAGCCCCGTTTCCAGACTCTGAGAACTGCACCCCCAAAGATGGTGGCTCCGGTACAGCCCTGAGGTCAGCAAAGGGCACCTCCAAAAGACTCCCCACCAGTCACCACACAGGCAGGAAGGGCAGGATTTTACTTCCGCTCTTTTTACACCCTGCACCACCGTGTGGAAGCCAAAGGTGCAGGTAACTGGGGGACCCTGGAAATGGGGGGACACTAGAGAAAATGAAGACCTGTAAATGTCTGCTTTTAGAACAAATGTGGAAGATCGGGCCTTTGATAAGCTGCAGGGAGACTGGCTCAGAGGGCTGCCTCAGAGCCTGGACGCCAGAGAGCAGTTACCAACTTCTCGCCTAACACGGAACATTTTTCCACATTCTTTCAGAAACTGCCAGCACTAGAAACAGAACATCCTGCAGAATCTCGGTTTCCTTATTCGGAGTCCCCAGTCATTCTCAGACTCCTCCTGAAATGTCTACTGGCTGACTGTAAAACACATTTTAACTGAAATGTATTTCTACAAATAAGCTGTGTATTTCATGCCACGCAAACCAAAAGCACTTAACAGTGTCTGCCCCCACCCTGAACACGGCTTTATTTTCCAACCTCTTACCTAAAAATAACCTCTCCCCCCATATGAGCAAACAGAGTGATACTAATACCTAACATGATCTCTTTCCTCTGCTTTTTCTGAGAGCCTGGAAGTTCCCACCACGAATATAATGTAACAAAGAACTGTACCAACAATACAGAGAGAATTACGAGCAGCAAGCCATAAAACATTCTGTTGCATGTTACCTTCCAAGGAAATACTGTTTAGCACAACAGTCGGCCCCCGAAATTCCTTTATTAAAAGCTCACGGGGTAAAAATAAATACTTCGATAATCAATTTTACCGAAATACAGTATCATTTACACATTTGCTGCAAAAATACCCTAATACAGTATATTCTGGCAGGGCAACTGAAAGGCGTATCATGCAAGGCATTAAGATTTTGTTTGCCATTATAAAAGCACCAATCAATATTTTAAGAGGTTCAAAACTACAAAAGGAAAAAAATCTTCCCAAAATTCTTTACTATATATATAGCACATACGCTACACTCCATTTAAATTTTCCAGACCCATTACTGCCAAGAACTACTGTAACATGACCTAGTTTATCACCCACACACACAGCACCTTTGAAAGCTGCTGGCTGTGTCAGCCGCTGCAGGACAGGGAGCTGGCAGAGACTGTTTACAAAGAGCGGCTCTTGACAAGAACGTGACAAGAACGTGACGTCACACCTCGCAGGCTTCACCCCACGCTGCCTGTCTAAAATCACGTTTTCAAACATGCTTAATGACACGCTTCTGCAAGTTCTAGGTTTTAAAGATAAAAGACCACCTATGCTTTCCTTGCACAGGACAAAAAAATAATAAACAAGCAAAATGCCACTGAAATTGCCCCCAATGGCTTTGTGTTATTCAGCTACCGAAGTGAAGAAAAGGCTGCACGTAAATGATCGCAAATGATCTCGCAGAAACAAGGGAGTTTTCTAAGAAGCCGAAGGATCGTGCCTACCTGTGACTTTTGATAAAAGGAAATATAAAGCATAACAAGGCATATTTTGAGTGTCGAAGTGCCCAGCCACACCCCTCAGGTCCTGGAGAGGGCAGATGTGGACCCCTCGGCCCCTTGGTGGAGCCTGCACGGACAATTACACTTTAATGAGGGCCACATAGTCCCGTGTCAAACATAGAGACAAACAGCAATCACACCAGTTGCATGCAAACATTTCCCAAGCTCCTGAAGACGGTATCCCTGAGTGACTATGCATGAAGAGTCACAGCAAGGACCATATTTAAAATGCAGATCACTACTGTTCTGAATTGGGAGAAGGACCTGGCAAGCCCCTCCCAAAAATCAATCTGCCACTGAAAACCCTATGAACAGCAGACAAGCACTGACAACAGGGCTTTGCCTGTTGTACGCAGGGTTGCTATGAGTCAGACACTGACTCGATGGCACCTAACAACAACAACTGTTGTAAATATACACAGTTTAATAAACCACACCTCCAGTCCACACTGGCTGCTCTTCTCCCTCTCTGTTCCCCTTCTCCCTCTCTGTTCCCCTTCCGGAGCACACAGGACACACGCCCTGGACTGCCCTTCTCCAACCTGTCCCATGCGAATGCTGTGAGAAGATGTGCCAGGCACTGCTAAGAAACAGACAAACAGAGCCCGGAAAGATGCAACCGGCAGGGTGGGGGCCTCGAGAGTGGGGCCCCCAGGCTTGGCCATGCTCAGCCCACTGTGCCGCAGGGCAGTGATGGACACATGGGGAGAGGGGCCTCGAACGCTGCGCCTGCTCCCACGTAACTACTCCACAGGCGTCAAGAAATCACACGTGTTTATGAAAACCACCACACACATGCCCAGCTGGTGAGGGGCGGGTCAAGCACAAGCTCACGGCTCCACACATCTCTAGGTATACAACCACGCAGGTGCGGCCACACGCATGGGGTGCCTGGACCTCTGTGGAAGAGGGACCACGAGAGCACGTGGTTCACCACTGAGCAAGCAAGACACGAGTGCAAACACCCATGGCTCCCCCGAGTGTCTGCAGGGACCTCGTGGGCTCTTTAATAAACACGAACCAACAAGGGAAGTGGCTGCCCCAACCCGAGACAGAGCTCCTGCACCCCAGAGGGTCCCGAGCAGCCTCTGCCACAGGAGGACAGACGGGCCCCACCCTAAGAGACACCACCACCAAGGTATAGCGCGCCTAGGTAGCCCTGGTGCCTGGGCAGTGCTCAGTGGCCAGGCTTAATGAGGGCGACATCCTCCCATATCAAACACAGAGACCAACAGCAATCACACCAGCTGGGAGGGCGTGAGCGGCACATTCTCACTGCGACAGGCAGACCCAGGACGGGCTGAAAAGCAGCTGCTGCCCCTATGTGGACCAATGCAACCAAGAGACACAACTTGCTAAGTTAGCACAGAGGTGTGTGGCCCCAATCCTACACATATATACTACTGCTGGCTCCTCATCTGTGTGATGAAAACCTGCTTCAAGCTCCTCAGACACCCACGTGCCGCGCTAGTGGGTTCCACTGCCTGTCTTGCGTTCGCCCTGAGAGTTCTGTTTTCCAAAGATCCATCTGCTGCCTGGGCCCTGCCTCTGTCAGGGGGCTGTGGGCCTAGCAGATCACTCAGGGCCTCCTGCTCTGTCTGCAGTGGGGAAAGCTGCAGGGAGGCGGCCACAGCACTGTGGTTTGACACCCAGCTGAGTCAGGCTGACGGGAGGCGGAAGGGGGAGCGGCCGCCAGCAGGCGAACAGGTGGCAGAGGGGCATCACCTTAAGCACCTGCAGGTAAGTGTACGTGACACCGCCCACGTGCAGCACGGAAAAAGGTCTGCACGTGAGCCTCGTATGCATAGACCTCCTTCCTGGGAAGTTCTCAATGAGGAGTCAGAGGTTTCATAAACAGTTTAAGGTAGCCGGGCGCCACAGCACCTGTAACCCAGTGGCTCGGGAGGTGGAGGCAGGAGGATCGCAAGTTCGAGACCACAGGCAGTCTGCATAACCTAGCGAGACCCTGTCTCAAAAAGTAAAAAAATGGGCTGGGGGTGCAGCTCAGTGGTCCAGCACTTGCAGAGCATGCAGGCGCGAGGCCCTGAGTTCAACCCCCAGTACCACAAAAAATAAAATAAAATAAAAAAATAAACAGTTTAAGTTTTCTCTCCTTCTTACACCAAAGGCTCCATTTTAGACCCCCACACCCACCTGCTCTCTTCACGGGAGCCGTCTCCCCAAACCAGCGCTCAGGTCTTTGCTGCTGCTGCAGTCCTGGGGCTTGAGCCGGGGCCTCACACCTGCTAAGCATGTGCTCCAACACTGAGCTGTACCCTTAGCCCATTTTTATCTTTTACCTTGAGACAGGGTCTCACTAAGTGACACAAGCAACCAATGGCCTCGAACTCAGGATCCTCCCCTCTCAGCCTCCAGAGTGGCTGGGATCACAAGCGTGCCCCGCTGGGCCCAGTAAATTCTCAAATCTCCTAAGGGAAACCACTCACTGAAATTCTTTCAAAGCTAGACCCCACAGAAGGCATGCCCTGCAGTGGGGCAACCCGCCCTGTTTGGGGCCTCGCCCTGGGAAGGATGCGGGAATAACAGGCCAGGATTTTACCCGATGAGCCCCTTTCCCCAGGCCAAGCCGGTCCAGGCTGGAGCTGGCTGGAAAATTCCCAAGGCCACTCTGAGATCCAGCTTGCCACAGACAAACCCGGAACCCCGCTTTCTCTGGGGACATCAGTGTCCCGTGGCCTCTGAGCCACCAGACCTCACAGTTATTTGCGTGAAGGGGCGACCTCAGGCAGGCAGGCGGGCAGGCTGAACACACAGGAGGCTGCACAGTCACCTCCTTCCCGTGTGCTGTGCCCAAGTCCTCGTGGGAAAGTCACCCTGAGAGGAAGGCTTTCTCAATGGGAACTGAGGGGTGGCAGAGGTTCCCATGGTAGGAGGCCATGGCGATCTCGTGGGCAAGCTGCAGCCCGTGGCTGTGCTCCCCGAGGACCTCAAGGGAGCCGTTTCTGAGACGGCACAGGAGGCAACCATCCCCTGGTGAACCCCGCCAGGAAGCGGGTCCCAGGGCTGCAAGTGACTGAGAGCGGAGGACACGGAGGAAGGCATGAGGGCGGTCAACACACGGCTGCGTGTGGCAGGGGATCGTGGGGTGTGGAGGCGAGACTGTGCGGCAGCTGGGCAGGGTCTCTAATTAACACACTTCCCATGAGGGGATCAGTTCTCCCTTGCGGGGCGGCTCGTGCGGGCCTGGCACCAGCAACCTCCACGGTGCGGACAGGTGGCCCTCCTCAGCGTCACTGCACTCTTCCTCGAGGTCCTGACATCTCTAGGACACGTCCTTCCTTCCCGGCAGGGGCTCTGGCAATCATGAGGTGGCACAAGGCTTCTGCCAAAGTCTGCCATTGAGCTCAGCCCACACGCCCCACACTTTGTGACCCTGCGGTAGAGTGGTCCTCCCGCACACGAACACGAAACGCAATGGCAGCCACGCTTCTCAGCGCCAGGCTAGAGCTGCACCCGCTGCCCAAGGCAGAACGGGGAACCTGCGCGGCACACAGGCGTTTTTCTTAGAGAGCAGTGGCTACAGCTCAGGGTGATCCAAGGGGCAGCGGAGTCCCACAGAGACGGAGATGAGGACGGTGGCCAACCGCCCACAAGGCACGCCAGGGACAGGCAGCACTGTGAGCCGCCTGGGAAGGAAGGAGCTGGAGACAGAGAAGAGCCAGGTGGGGTCCGTGCCGCACGCCTTCCAGGCACGAGGCAGGTGGCCTCACCGGCGCACACAGGCAATCATGTCCAAACCACTACAGCCTCGACTTTCCACCGCTGTCCACAAAAAGCCAAGGAGTGAGCTCACCCGCAAATGGGAACCACGCCCAGAAAGCACGCACTGGGCCACTAAAGAGGGACTCACGGGCCGATAACGGGTCTACCAAGTTGAGCTAGAGGCAAAGCTCCCCCGAGTTCCCACAGCTGACCCCTATCTACCTCCCTATTGTCACTCACGGAGCAAGGATCTCTACCTGCCCTCACGAGGCAGCATGACCCTGCAGCCTCCTGAGGCCTGGCCCTCGGGGACAAGCACTTGAGCGCATCCTGCACAGCCGCAAGGTGCTCCCTTCCCCTTTGCCATTCCCTACTCCCCAAATTGCAAAACCTGGAAAGAGCCCATTCAGATGCTGTGGGAGTGGGCTCAGCCCTCCCAACCCGACGTAAGCTCCCAAAATGAAAAGCAACCCCCACACACAGGCTCACAGCTCCGGGCACCGCACTGACAGGGCACGCTGGGCCAGACACCTCACAGACCCCCATCACACACCCAGAGCTCATCAGCCACCAACCAGTACCTAGAATGGGGGTGGCGTCTGATGGATCCTGTTTTCCTCTGTTCTTCAGAGAGCCCTGTGGCTCACGAGTGGACAGCGTGACTCAGCCACTAGTCAGGGCCAAGAGTTCTGGGGCGGGTTAAACCAACGACTATTGTGTCGGAGCACATCCAGAGAGATGGCGAAAAAGCCACAGCAGAAAGGCAGCTAAACTCCTGGAGCGTGGACTCCACAGCCCACGACTGTCTCAGCGGTTCACGAGGGGCAACCACTGCTCCTTTGTTCCCCCTGCTTTTCCGTGGTGTGCTGGGCAGCTGCACCTCTGAACATGGCTCGTGACTGGCCCGCATCGGAGTGACCAGGAGGCCAGCGGCTCGTCCTCAGGAACACCGTGGCCACTATCAGCAAGCACCACCTCTCTCCGCAGCAGGGACTCGTGACAGCTTCCTCTGATCCTACAGAGGCCCCCACCTCTGCCCCGGACACTCCCAACAGGACCGAGGGGCCGCAGGGCCACGGGGCGGCAGCACTCAGCATTGCCAATGCACAGGTCACACCCCTTCCTCTCCCATCAAAATCCCACCAGATTAATGCTTGGTTAACACTGCCCTGGGCTGGGATTTGGTTCAGTTGGTAGAGCGCTGCGCTGCAGTCTCTGAGGTCCCGAGTTCAATTCCCAGCACCACAAAAATGGGAAAAGGACCTGGCAATCCACTCCCAAGGCAATCCCGAAACAGTCAGTCATTGAAAACCCTATGAGGGTTGCTATGAGTCGGATACCGGCTTGACGGCACCTAACAACAACAACACTGCCCTCCGGTATGTGGCCGCTAGATGGTTCTGTCGCAGGAGCCTGTGGGCCACATGCAGGCTGTGAGTGAAACCGATGCGCCTGCCCGCTGCACGGCTGTTCCAGAGCACACTGAGGTCACAGAGGGCCACCAAGCAAGGACATCACCTGCTATTCCAGCTCCTCAAAACTCAAGAGACTCCCTTGTACAAATCCAGCCATCTCACAATGTTAAGCAAATGACGCCACCCAAGACTTCCAGAGAACAGAGGTTGGCGCCGACTTCCACCTCACCAGGTGCTGAAAGCCCTCACATGCTGGCCCGTGGCGTCCTTCCATGAAGCCAACCTCACCGAAGACCCAGCTGATAAAAAGTGACCCTCTCCCCGTGGACAGATGTGGTCTGCACGCCGCACGCTGGAGGCCCGCGAGTGGTGGAAATCCACGGACAGTCTCGGCTCCTCAGCCACGCCTCCCAGGAGGGGCAGAGTCTGCATCCCACCTCCCTGCCCACACCACCACCCAGAGAGCCAGAGGCTGTGTGCACTGGCAAAAGGAAGTCAGACCCCCTGTGTGCAGACTAATCTTCCGACAACATCGTCCCAGATCATCTCTCCCTCTCCCCTCTCCACACACACAGGCTCCATGTTCCAGAGATCCACTCCCGCAGGTTACCTTTCCAGAAAGAGTTCTGGAAGAATCTCACTCTTAATCACACTGTGATCCCATGGTGTCATAAAAAGCAGGCAGCGGAGACATTTTGTAATGACTTGCTCATGTTTAATCATTTTTCCTCCAAGTATCATGAAACTCCTTTTGACATTTTTCTAGCTATGCCAAGAAAAATGATCCTACACCAAGGTCAAAGTGAAAGCTGTGGTTTTTAGCTTGACTGCAAGTCCAGGTCTGTGAAACGGAGCCCCACGTATTGAACAGGAAGGGGTTCTAATTGAACTGAGTGCGACTCTCTGGTGAATATGCAAATAGAGACACTGCCCAGAAAATGCACCTTATTCTAGGGAGAGGGCTGGGATTTAGCTCAGTGGGTAGAGCGCTGCTCTGCAGTCTCTGAGGTCCCGAGTTCGATTCCCAGCACCGCAAAGGGAGAAGGACGTGGCAACCCACTCCCAAGGCAATCCCTAAACAGTCAGCCATTGAAAACCCTATGAGGGTCACCATGAGTCAAATTCGACTCGACGGCACCTAACAGCAACAACAACTCTAGGGAGAAGCAGGGGAAACTGCTCGTCAGACTGAGCTCCACTCAGCCTGAGGTGATGAAACAGTCAGAGCTGGGTACCAAGGGTACCAAAGCAATCACATCTCTTAGAAAGGTTTACGATTGCTTTTCCTTAAGGCGAAAATCATGATGTGAGTGCCTGGGCCCTACTGCGCTATAGTGGATGTTTTCAGGGCAAACGCAGACACTCCAAGTACTGCTGCAGGCAAAACGCACACTCAGGCTGCTCCTTCCCTCATCTGAGCAGGCAGGGGGAGCTGAGCAGCGGCCGGGTGGGCCAGGATGGACCGTCCCAGCAGCAGCTCTGTGGCCCACCCAGCCAGGAGCAGGCCTCTGGTGCCAGCTGGGGCCACCTGTACTGGCTGCCAGTCCAGGCTGTGGGAGTTATCGCCAAGGGCACCTGGGACCGCCCTGTGCCCCGGGCACGCGGGGCTCCTGTGCACACCTCACACCACACTGTCAGAAAAACCCCTGGCGCCCACCTCACGCAGGGCAACACGTGGGCAGGCAGCACTGCTCTCCTCCTCCTGGGACAGCGGAATCTACAGAACAGAGCGCGGGGTCACAGGGCCAGTCTGCACCCAAAGCAATGACCCGCCCACCCATCAAAATACACAATTCCCTGAGATCTGGGCTCCTCCATCGCCAGGCGCTACCCGGGCACCCAGGTCCTGGCTGCAGTGAGAGGCATTTGCAATGGACCTACCGGTGAGCTTTAAATGACACCGGCACAATGTCTTGCAGGTACATGACAACCACTGCCGCTCCAGGAGCCATAAACGCCACCTCAGAGTCTGCCTTCTCAGTGCTGCGTCGCACATGGTTAAAAGAAATGACAGGCAGGGATGCGCCACAATGTCCCCTCCTTTCCAGGATCAAGGGACATTTCTCCACCTGCCAGGCTGAAGAGCGTGAAATGCACTCCGGAGTGCTCCTGCACTCCGAAGAGCCTCTGAGAGTCTCCAGCCAGCTGTGATCTAGGAAACACTGCTGGGACATCCCAACCACTACGGAGACAGGGGTGTGAGTCCCCCGCAGCAACACAGTGAGGGACAGTGGCCTCCCACATTCACAAGGCCTCGCTGGCCTTCCATGCCGGGTCACTGCACACACGAGGCGAAAAGGTCTCCTTCTTTCAATTTGCTAATCGATTATCTTATAAACTAGGGATGCGTCATCCCGCCTTGGAGGCCGCAGCAGCGCCAAGGGGGGACGGGACGACGGAGCCTCAGTCCCACAAGAGACGCAGAGGACCCGTACGGGATGCAACTGCGCAATTCCAAGTGTGTGTCACCTCACATGGGGACAGCCCCGGCCCCCTCACCTCAGGCCACGAGCTAAGGAGCCAGCGGCCCAGCAGAGACCCAAGGCGCAGGCCCCAGCCAGCTCTCAGCTGCCCGAGGCTCACTAAGGGCCACCCTGGCCTCACTGTCCGCTGGGCACCTCGTCTTCGACGTGGGTAGTTTTTAGACTCAGCAATGACGTTTTCGGGCCAAGTCTCCCCTCACCAACGGGTCCCAGCTGGGTGCGTCCAGAGTAGACCTCACCCGGGACCCCAGCTCTAAGCCAGGCAGTGGCAGGCAGAACAGGGACATAGAGTGATAAAGGGTGGAGGAGGAGGGAGCCTTCAGCCAAGAGAACACCGTGAGCGCACCGACACGCCTCGGAGCCAGGCTGGCCCACCCGGGGAATGGGCTCCATCTTCTTTTCTTTTTTTTTTCTTTTTTTTTTGCAGTACTGGGGGTTGAACCCAGGGCCTCACGCCTGCATGCTCTGCAAGTGCTGGACCCCTGAGCTGCACCCTCAGCCCATTTTTTTACTTTCTGAGACAGGGTCTTGCTAAGTGACGCAGACTGCCTCTGGTCTCGAACTTGCGGTCCTCCTGCCTCCGCCTCCTGAGCCACTGGGATGACAGGTGTGCGCCACTATGCCCAGCACTACGTGCTCCATCACCTATAAACCTGTCTGGCATCAAAGACAAAGGAGGGAGAGCTGGGAGGCCAGACAGGAGGGGCAGATCCGGAGACGAAGCCCAGAGGTGGGGGAGAGGCGCAGCCTGCCCAAAACCCATTCATGGAGAAGAAACGCCAGGAACTGGGGACGGCCACGCTGCAAACCGCTGCCAGTCCTCCCCGAGTCCAGGTCACGGGGAGCAAGGACAGCCTGAGGAGCAGCCAGAGGAGCCAGGAGAGAAAACCCAGGGCAGAGTGGGGTCCCGACGGGACCCTGGGACAGAAAAGGCAAAACCCAAGGGACGCCTGGAGTCTGGGCCCATGGTTCTTGGTTCTTGGTTCTTGGTGGCACACAATGCCACCACCCACTGAACATATCAACCCATTCCATCCACACACCTCCCTTTGGAGCAATTACCACCATTCTCCCCACATACAAATAAAGGGACCAGGCCCAGACAGGGTAAGACCATGGCTCAGCGTCACACAGCTGGAAGACAGCCAAGTGAGGGCTCCTGGCACCCATGGAGAGGATGAGGCCTCAGTCAGTTTGAGGAGCTGGAGGCTGTTCCACACTCCCCTGCTAAGGCACCACCCCAAAAACAGGCCATGGAAATGAGGGGGTGAGTGGAGAAGAGACAGGCGAGTACAGGCAGGACTCGGGATAAAGAAACTTCTCAAGAGTGTGCCACGCCGCGTCCACAGAAGGGGCAGGGCTGCAGACACAGCTGGCCAAAGCAGATCATACCCAAGCCCTGCTCTCTCCACCACACTTCCGAAGTCAAGCTTAGGAAAAGCAAAAGCTAAAAGCTGGGCGTGGTGGCGCACTCTTGGGTCAAAGGTCTAAGTGAAAGCTGTGGTTTTTAGCTTGACTGCGATTCCAAGTCTGTGAAACGGAGCCCCACGTATTGAACAGGAAGGGGTTCTAATTGAACTGAGTGCGACTCTCTGGTGAATATGCAAATAGAGACAGTGCCCAGAAAATGCACCTTATTCTAGGGAGAGGGCTGGGATTTAGCTCAGTTGGTAGAGCGCTGCTCTGCAGTCTCTGAGGTCCTGAGTTCGATTCCCAGCACCACAAAGGGAGAAGGATGTGGCAACCCATTCCCAAGGCAATCCGGAAACAGCCATTGAAAACCCTATGAGGGTCGCTATGAGTCGGACTCTCAGCGGCTGGGAGGCAGAGGCAGGAGGATCACAAGTTCGAGACCAGAGATGGTCTGTATAACTTAGCAAGACCCTGTCTCAAAAAGTAAAACAATGGGCTGGGGGTGCAGCTCAGTGGTCCCACACTTGCAGAGCATGCAGGCGCGAGGCCCTGGGTTCAACCCTCAGTACTACACCAAAAAAAAAAAAAGGTTGTGACATTCGATTAAAACACAAGCCCACGATTTCTTTTCAATATCTCCTGATGATCGATCAGCTACTTCTCCCCCTGCGTTTAACATCCACAGGGACTGAGACGAAGGGCTGGAAATTACCACATTCCCGTGGGGCTGAATATGAGAGTGAATATGAGAATATTGGGAGTGGGTTGCCACGTCCTTCTCCCTTTGCGGTGCTGGGAATCGAACTCGGGACCTCAGAGACTGCAGAGCAGCACTCTACCAACTGAGCTATGAACCGAAGCCCGTTAAGACAGTTTATTTCTGACATCAGGTACAGCTCAGAAAGGACTCGTCCCACAGGCAGGCTCTAGTCCCGAGTGTCATCCACCCCTGCTGGCCTGATGCCCGCAGGTGATCTGGGTGGGAACTGAAAGGGAGAAGATACGCTGCCCAGCGTGCCCAGGGACTTCCTTCCCTCCATGACTGTCCCCAGCCCTCTCCCCCAGTGCTCTGCCTCCAGACAGGGACGTCCACGACCCCAGTCCCACGGGGCCACAGCACACCGGGCATCGCCTGTGGCAGGAGAGCCCAGCTCTTCCCAGGGCTTCACCAGCAGGCACTGAGAAATGCCTATGAGGCTTGGCGTGGAGGCAGGGCGGGGACACCCAGGACAGCTTCGCTGGCAGCCTGGACGCTCACAACCACTCCAGTGCAGCGCCCAGGCTCTCGGACAATCCCAGCAGGGAGAGGGGCCCCAGGGCCCAGCATGGACACGGGCACTGGGGCAAGGAGGGACGGGGGACACACAGGTGACCAAGGCCACACGTGCTACGGGACAGGGCGTTTGGCTGGAAAGAAGGCAGGAAGCCACCTGACAGAGGAGGGGTGACTGACGGGCTGAGATCAGCAACAGGAGGGGAGCAGCCCAGGGCGCCAGGTCCTCGGCCTTGACCAGGAGGCAAGCCCCAGGACAACATCTGGGGGCCGGCGGGGTGGGGACAGCGAGACACCCCGCCTTTGGCTCCTTGAAGCAGCAAGTCAGCTGGGCCCCCAGGGCCTCTCACAGGGGTCCAGGTGGGAGGGCTCACAGGACGCTGTCCCCGCCTCTCTCACCCCTAGGGACTCCATGACTTGGACAAAAGAAAATGTCTTCGCCCAGGCGAGTGTCCAAGCACGGAGGGCAGAACCAAGCCACCACCTCCAACTGGCCCAGCTCCTTCCCAAAGCTATGGGGATGGCTGGGTCAGAAAGGAGAAAGTGGGATCTCGCTGCCCAGGGCGCCCGGCCAGGCTCCCTTCCAGCATGACCCTGGGGAGGACCGGACCGGACAGACACGCCCAGCCCTTGGAGCCGCAGCCCCTAAGGAATGTTGCAATGCGCACAGGCAGCCCGCTTGCCACACCAAAGTTTAGCAACTTCCTGTATTTGCAACCCACTCCAACTGTAAGCACATTCGATTCCTGCTTTCTCCTCTCCCACAGCCTCGTTTGCAGAAATAAAATAACAGCTCGTGTCCTATCCTTCCCCGCGTGGCTGAGGGCAAAGCACAAGGGAAGAACAGAGGGACAGAGATGAGCCCGCGTCCTCCCCGTCCACTGATCCGGCCTGACCCTTGGTTGTGCTGGACGGCCTCTCAGACAAGGGGCGCCACGGCGCATCCGAGCCACTGCCTGGAGAACGGGGAGCACTGGGGGCACCGTGCGGGACCCTGCACACGGTCCTCACGCCCCAGCGGGGCAGCGGCGCGGCACACGCTGCTCCATGTGTGTCAGGGCACGCGAGGGGATCCTGCCGCTCCGATGGGTCACAGAGGTCACGACACGGGGAATTTCTGCTTCTGCATGCCCACACGCGTGCACGTTTCATCTGGAAGCAGACACAAGACAAGAGCGCAGGGCCTTCCAGCACTGGCATCTAGGGCAGGCGTGTCCGAGCAGTAAGAAGAAACCTCCACTGCAGGGGAAGGGAGGAAAACACTGACCGTCATCCCCCGCTCACGGCCCAGCTCAGCCCTTGGTCTGAGGATCTCACTTAGCCTCCGTCACAGGCTTCTGTGTCCTCCTAACAAGGAAAGGCCTGGAGCCATAGCCCTGTGGCATCCGATCCCTTCAGATCTCAGAAGCTAAGCAGGTCAGGCCTGGTTAGTCCTTGGATGGGAGACCGCCTGGGAACACCAGGTGCTGTAGGCTTGGGAGAAGGACCTGGCAACCCGCTCACAAAAATCAATCCATTGAAAACCCTATGAACAGCAGAGAAGCACTGACAATAGTGTTTCCCCTGTCGCTATGAGTCGGACACCGACTCGATGGCACCTAACAACAACAACAAGGAAAGATCCTTAACCCCCAGCGACCATACCAAACCCACAGAACAAGGGACCGAAGGGCCAGCGAGCCCACTTCCTGCCGGCCCCAAGCACTTGAAATTCATTCCTGAACCGTTTTGCTTTCTCTAAATGAAGTCATGGTGTCCCCCCCAGGTTGAGCTTCGAGTGCCCTAACATAAATAACCGATGCCGCTGAAGCGGGCCATGCGTGCTGGCACAAAGCTCCTGCCTTCTCCCAGCAAAATATAAAATTAGTAAGCTGAGCAGGGGAGTGAGGTCACCAGGCCAGAATGACTCCCGAACCCCTCATTATTAAGGATCTGGTGTCCTATTTTCTATAGACTAAAAAGGCCACACTTGTCGCCTCTTTATATTTAGAAGACTTTTTAAAAATAAGTTTTAGCTATGGCCTCTGAACGCACACACTGTGCAAAGCGGACAGTTAAAGCCCTCAGATGGTAGGTTACGTATTTTCCCCTCTACACTGAAATAACCCGAAACCTGGTAACAGTTTCCACTGCTGCACCTAGGATAAAAGTGCCTTCTTTCAATGTGGGAAGAAATTTAATTCACTGGGCGGGGGCAAGGGAGGAGACTGGCTTTTCAAGGAGCTGTGGTGACTTCAGACTTCTGACCAAAAATGTCCAGATTTCTGAAAGTATAATTTAATGTTAGGAATAAATAAAAGCTTCATTTTCTATTTTTATCTTCATCTATTAGAAATCCCTGGGATCTGAAAGGTTAAACCACTGTAATCAGAGAATCATACACAGTGGCCCTCTCTTCCTCTCAACTAATATTCATTAATTATAGAAACCAATACCCACACTGAATGATACGCTCTAAAAGATGGCTGAAATGTGGGGAGCCGTGGTACACGCCTGTAATCCCCGCAGGTTGGGAAGCTCAGACAGGAGGATCCTAAGTTCAAGGCCAAAGGCAGCCCACACACCCTAGTGAGACCCATCTCAAAATGAAAAACAGAAAAGGGACTGGGGGTGCAGCTCAGCGGCAAAGCACTTTCCTAGCAAGTGTGAGGCCCTAAGGGTTCAACCCCCTAGAACTACTGAAAGAAAGAAAGAAAGAAGGAAAGAAAGAAAGAAAGAAAGAAAGCGAGCGAGAAAGAGAGGCTAAAATCACCGATTTTATAATTTTATATTTTATCACAATAAGAAAACGTAAAATAAAAATATGTTTTTAGGGATGGGAGTGTAGCTCATAGGAAAACCATGTGTCTACCATGCACAAGGCCCTGGGTTCGATTCCCAGCACCACACACACAGAAAAACTGTGTTTTAAATGCTTGATGCCATTTAAAATGCTTTAACACTGAACTTCCCTAAAATGTGACACAAAGTGTAAATGAACAAACATTTACAAGGCATCATTAATTAAGTAAATGATCTGTGGTTAACTTGAATGAAATGTTAATCTTGAAATCTGTTCAATTTATCCCAGATATGGATGTGAGAGGTCATGAACTGTCCAAAAGAGAAAAACAAAACATATTTCTAGCTGAGAGCCGGCTGCGATGTGCCCAAATTTGGAACAGTGCATCTGTGGACGGCCTGCCACACGATTCACGCTCACAGCAGCGAACCTGACGGAGCTTCCCTGTGTCGCTGGGTTGGTTTGTTTTTATTCCAGTGCAAATCAGACGTGGAAAGGACACAGATGTGACCCACGTCCGTTCAGAAGCACGATAAGGACCGTGTTTCTGCCCAGCACAGCGCTCTACAGCCAGGAAACCAAAGCTGCTCCTGACTGTGCATCTGACTGTGGCATTTTGCTCTAAGAAGCCCTTCTACGAACTGGCTGCAGAATGCACCACTTCTGCCTGACTGGAAACTCCACACAGGCCCCGTTCTGTGCTCTCTGGTTTACTCTGGGAATTTTAATACGCTTGATTTTTGTTGCAAACGTTTTACAACCATCCTCAGCCGAAAGCACTGACATCTGGGGACTTATCTGGAATCTTCCGTAAGTTCCTACATATCCCAAGACCTACTCTGCACCTGACACAGACCCCATGAGTTAAATAAAAATGATTTTTAGCATTCCTTCTATATTCCTTTGTCCTTCTTAAACAGTTTTTGATCACTGCAAGTATTTTTGTTAGCTGATTACCAAAAAAAAAAAAAAAAAAAAAAAAAAAGCCGGGCAAGGTGGCGCATGCCTATAATCCCAGTGACTAGGGAGGTGGAGGCAGGAGGATCGCAAGTTCGAGACCAGAGGCAGTCTGTGTAATTTAGCGAGAACCTATCTCAAAAAAGTAACAAAATGGGCTGGGGGTGCAGTTAGGTGGTCCAGCACTTGCAAAGCATGCAGGTACAAGGCCCTGGGTTCAACCCCCAGAACCGCAAAAAAAAAAAAAAAAAAAAGAAAAAAAAAAGAAACCTTAGAGGCTTCACTCCACCCATATCCAAGTCAGGATTTACAGGGTTCCTCACCAACCTGCCGGCCAGAAGAAACAACACACAGACACAACGCTACAACCACAAAAACATCACAGGGTAACTTCAGAAGCACGCCAAGCCCGGCACGCATAGGCCATCACTACATTCGCCCCACATGAAAGAAAGGACGCACGACATCAGGGTGCTCCCCACCACGACGCTCCTCCTGGCAAGGGACAGAGCGTCACGCTTCCCAAACCACTTCTGCACGAGTGGGAGCCGTTTCCGGGCCTGCCCTGCGCCCCTAAGTAGGCGAGCAGCACTGAATCCATCACTGAGTTTCAGTGGCTCTCACCGTCACCACGCGCACCGGAGGGATCTGCACTGGGGGACCAGTCCTGGGGGCTCCCAGGTCCGGCTCTGGTCCTGGGGTGCCCACGTCAAACTGAGTTTCTGGCATCCAGGGCCCAACGGCAGCTGAAACCCTGGAGGAGCAGTCAGGCCCCGCAAGGTGAGATTCTGCCGCAGAGATCGATGGGGCTTCCCGGAAGTCCACCTGAAGTCTTCAACATCTGGGTTCAGCACCCAGGGATCCTGCAGGACCCCACGTCCCCGCTTTGTGCAGGTGGCTCTGCCCCGTACCTGGCCGGTCTTCTGATCCTTCCTTGACTCGGGCTCTGGCCCATCTCCCCAGACCTTACGTCCCCCTGCGTGTCCCAGTGATGGCACCACCGTCCCCACAGCCGTACGGGAAGATGGCGGCCTCCCAGCCCCCCCCACCATTCACCATACCAGATAAGTGACGAGACTCCACCTTCCAAGTGAAACAAAGCAAGCTCACGTCACCTTTCTCCAGTTTCTCGTCACCTGTCCAGCCCAAAGCTCCACCCTCTCCCCAGGACCCCATGCCCTGGCTGGTCCTTTCCTTCGGCATCTCGGTGCTTTCTGCTGCAGACCCCTGGGGGATCCCCCCGACACACCATGCCCCACTCCTTTGGGCCAGTCCTGCAGATGACACCATCTTGCTTGTTGGCTCAATGACCTCTCAAACATCAGCTGGGCCACTCTCCTGGCACCGGGCTATCACGGCACTCAGTTGCACAGCACACATGGATGAGGCACGTGTGGGCTTCGATGCATGACTTCTGTACACAGCTGCCTGTGCACACACTACATAAACGGTGCACACGCACGGACATGCATGTTCGCACTTGCACACTTACACAAGAGGACTTGTGCATGCTTATACAGTGTGTGCACGCGTTTGCACGCGTCTGCACCTGTGCATATACATAATGCATGCTACGTTCGTGCACACTTATACAGCGTGTGCATGCTTACCTACAGGAACACCCCCAGGGCATGCACACACCTCTAGTCTCTGGCAATACTGCTTTTCCCCTCTCTTGGGCCTCGGATCCATTTTTCTGTTGTTTGATCCATTTTTCTGTTGTCACCAAACATCCTTCCCTACTCCACAGAAACTGGAGACTTCATCCTCATGTCCTTTAAAACCTAGTTGCAAAGGTAATCTGGGCAAAGATCATAAACCCAATCACAGAAGTGCAAGCTGAAAGAGTAAAAATGAAAACAAACCTGGCAATGATAAGCGTAAACAGCATCAGATCTAAGTAACTGTGATCTACACAAGAAATAAACATGAGCACTGGGCACGGTGGCGCACACCTGTCATCCTAGCGGCTTGGGAGGCGGAGGCGGGAGGATCGCAAGTTTGAGACCAGAGGCAGTCTGCGTAATTTAGCAAGACCCTGTCTCAAAAAGTAAATAAATGGGCTGGGGGTGCACCTCAGTGGTGCAGCACTTGCACGGCATGCAGGCGGGAGGCCCTGGGTTCAACCCCCCAGTACTGCAAAAAAAAAAAAAAGAAAGAAAGAAACGTGGAATCGATGTTTCTTGAAATGAAACCTACACAATGTGCAGGTAAAAAACCTACAACAGTAAACTGAACAGCAGCCAACACAGGCATGAAGCGCTCGGCGTGGGGAGCTCCTGGGTCTGCCGTGGTCTCTGCGGGAGGAGACCCCAGGTGAGCCTGCCGCCCAGTTCATCCACATGAAGCACAGGCCGAGGGAAAGCCCCAAGTGCTGGGGGAGCCACGCGCAGTGCTTCCCGTCCGCCTTGGGACTTCCGGAAGCGAAGGAGAGCAGCACAGTTCACAGCCGAGAAACCGAAAACAAAGGCAGAAAGAAAACAGCAAAAGATCTTTTCATGAGGGGACCAAGTCTGTCTCACACAAATACAAATGGCATACACTGAGAAGAAAGACTCCGTGACAGGATTCAAAACGAAATCCAACTATGTGTTCTCCACAAAAGACACAACTGACAGAAAACCTGGGCACAGGGACAAATAGACACAAACAAGAAAAACACAAACAAGAGCAAAGACCACAACTACAAGTGCCACTACAAGTTTAACTCGGGGACGGGGAGCACAGCTCAGCGGTGGAGCGCTCACCCAGCACCCACGAGGTCTGGGGTGCCAAGCCTGGCATCCCCAAGAAAAAGTTCCATTCCCAGTTTAAAAAGAGGCACTCCGCTACACAAAGATATTTCTCACAACTCTGAAGGGTAAAGAAATCAGAAAGAGACATCATCGCCCTCAACTCTTAAGCTGAGCAACACAAACAACACAGAACAAAATCCACGCAGCAAACACCGCAGTGGATGCGCAGGAAAATCAACAGAAAAACGTGGATCTGGGAAAAGTGACAAAATCTCTCCAGAGCCAGGCAGATTAAGTAAGCAAACATAGTGCGATAGTGCGGATCGGAGGATCTGAGGAAAGCAGGGCTGCTGTGATAGCACGCATCGGAGCCTCTGCTCCACCACCTGCTGAAGTGGCCGTGGAACCTGAGGAACCGCCATCCCCCAGAAGCCCGCCAAAGCTCCCGGGTGGAACAGGACTGTGTCACTACCGTGGTAACCAGGGAGCCACGCCGCCAAAACCCAGCCACTGGGAAGTGCTCCCGGAACAAAGAGGAAATTAAAGTGAAAGTGCCCCGCTGTGCTTGTGGGGAGGCAGGGGGCAGTAGCTAACGTGGGCCACCGCAGTATTCAAAAATAAGCAGAGGAACGACCCCACCCACAAAGTTACAGCAAGGACAAAAATGCTGGGAGGTGACTTTAAAAGTCACCAGTTAGAAAAAAAAGGGGGGGAGAGGGTGGAAACTCAGGTAAAATTATGGGCTCCTTGGTGCCCCCATGAATG
Organism: Pedetes capensis; assembly: GCA_007922755.1. Lineage (NCBI taxonomy): Eukaryota > Metazoa > Chordata > Mammalia > Rodentia > Pedetidae > Pedetes > Pedetes capensis. The sequence goes on along the minus strand of VMDO01004346.1, from coordinate 27,963 downwards.
AACTAAATGACCAGTAGGCTAATCAGGGGAAAAGGTGGAAGCTGGGGGATTAGAGCTAATGACCTCCAGCAGAAGGGAATTCAGAAGGATACAGCCGGGCACGGCAGTGTGCACCACGCAGGAGGATGAGGCAGGAGGACGGAGCGTCTAAGGCCTACATAGTGAGACCCAGTCTCAAAAAACAAAAACCAGTAACAGAAGAAAAAAAGAATGCAATGATGCTTGTTAATATGGATGAAGGAAATAGATTGATTTTCTAGTAAAATATATGTCCAAAATGTACCCAAGACCAGAGAAAAGAAAGCAGATAATCGTGTGAAAAGATCAGTCAAGCTTATAACTAAAAATCTTTCACACCTTCTAAGAACAACTCATGCGGGCTGGGATTTTAACTCAGTTGGTAGAGTGCTGCACTGCAGTCTCTGAGGTCCCGAGTTCAATTCCCAGTCTGACAATCCACTCCCAAAGCAATCCCGAAACAGTCAGCCATTGAAAACCCTATGAGGGTCACTATGAGTCGGATACCAACTCGACAGGTGCCGTCCAGTGGGGTCCAACTCACAATGACCCTCATAGGGTTTTCAATGGCTGATTGTTTCGGGAATGGATTGCCATATCCTGCTCCCGTTTTTGCAGTGCTGGGGATCGAACCCAGGTCCTCAGTGTGGAGCGGCGCTCTACCAACGGAGCTTTCACACCTTTTAAGAAATAACTCATACATAGGCTCTCTAAATGTTTCTGAAGCAAAAATTAACATGATGAAAGGTACAAGAGACAGACACCCTAACACACAGCAGACAGCGATGACCCCCAACAACCAAAACGCTCTTACACAAACCAACCAGTCACTAGCGTCTCCACGGAAAACTGACAGCATAAATGAAACAAAACAATCAATAAACAATGAGAAATGCCCATCACTCGTCATTGTTCAAACGTGATGGTATTTCCCCCGCCAAGCTGGCCAGCACTGAGAGATAACTACTTGCACACAGACCTTGCTGAGTGTGAAATGTCAGAAAGCAGCCTTGGATGGAAATCTGGTGATACTTAGCCATCAAAATGCCCCTCTGTTCCAAAACCCCAAGGCAGGACACGGAAAATTTCTGAAGAAATATCCCACAGGTGCACCCAACTGTGTATCAGAAAAGTACCTTGCACACCAGGAAAACCTGGCAGCAACCCAAAATCCAAGAAGAGACCGGACAAATGAGTGGCGGGGTCCAGGGTAGCACGGGGTCAGCAGGCATGGGTACCCTCCTACAACCGCTCAAAGCCTAGGACACCCTCAGGGGTCTGTGCCTGGCCACACTGGGTCCTCGGCATGTGAAAACAGTGTGCACACACCTGAGCCCTATGCATGCCTGGAAAACAGTAAGCTGGAAGGTTGTATTAAAAAAAAAAAAAAAGCTGCAGAAAAACTCCTAACATGGTACCATTTTAATTTTTGATATTAAAAGTGGATATATACACAAAGTATTAATACATTCATTAAGCTAATATACTTAAGTGCCTAACACAGTGACCAGCACATAGAAGTCAATAAAGAGTAGTTGTTGTTGTTAGGTGTCCAACTCATAGCACCCCTGTGTACAACAGACGAAACACTATTTAGAGCTTCTCTGCTATTCATAGGGTTTTCAATGGCGGATTGATTTTTGGAAGTGGGTTGCTGGTCCTTCTCCCAAGCCTACAGCACCTGGTGTTCCCAGGTGGTCTCCCATCCAAGTACTAACCAGGCCTGACCCTGCTTTAGCTTCCAAGATCTGATGGGATCAGACGCCACAGTGGTACAGCTGCAGGCAAATAAAGAATAGCTTGTGTAAAATAAAATTACATCCATGTTGTGAAATATCTGACATGCTTTCTTCCTCAAAATACAATCTCCCCTTTGGATTGTAAATATCTGGCCAGCAAACACGATGATGTCTTTGTAGTGTATGACCTACACATTTTGTATAATTATCTGGGAAGAAAGAATTTCATTTCAGTATGGAGAATGCTGGCCTAAGTATTTGACTACAACTGAATTAGCAGAATAAATCTACAGTTAGAAATTGAGTAATGCGTTATCCTGCAGTGAATTCCACAGCCACTGCTCCTCTCCTACCAAGAAGGGAAAGTGCTGCCCCTTCTGCCCCTCACGCCACTTTGTGCACTTTATGTATCAGAGTTTCCTGAACCTTGTTTACAGATTTTTGTGAACCTTATTTACACATTTTTGTGAACCTTATTGACTGATTTTTGAAAATGCCTGTGTGTCCCTTAACAAATCGCCAATAAGATACTGGATACCGCTGTCCACGTATTATTCTGGTTCAATACTTAAAATGTGTCACTTCCTATTAATTCCCTGGGATAATGACATTCGGACCAACTCGCTGCCCGCAGAGGAAATTCTCGAGAAGAAACGAAGTCCACACTGTAGATGTGGGGGGCAGCGGGGGGGGGGGGGGCACAGACCGTGCTCACTCTCCGCTCCTGGGATTCCTCTCACTTCAAAATAGGACACACTCCATTTTCTAAGCTCCAACTTCAGACATCTTAAAGTGCACGAAACAAAGTGCCTTTCAGAGGAACAGAAAAAAGTTCTGTCTGAAGTGATTCATTCTACGACTGTAGTTGTTTCCCTGCTGAATCTCCAACCCCAGTCGTGGAGAACACTTGAGGGTTGTTGTGAGACTTAAGTCCTATCTGACCAGCAGATCCTCAGGCAACTGAGTCACCATAAATTCCCTACGACTGGGTAAAAGGACCTCTGCTCGCTCCCCCAGTGCCCAGCCAATGGGAATCATGGGCCATAGGGGCTGAAATCCCCTTTGAGACAAGACCCAAGGACGAAATCTACCTGAGACTCATGGGTCTGCAAAACTCTTAAACAGTGCTTGCTCCATCCACTAACCAACGATGACCCCAACCATAAGGTTCACCTCTCTCCTTCCAACAGAAATAGTCCTTCGCCTGCATTTACATCTGTCTATACCACTGTTTTGCTAAGCCACTGAAACAGAAAAAGATAAACAGCATTTTTTCATCCTACCTAAACAACACAGACGTAGACTTTTGCTACTCCACCTGAGCGCTAGTCAATCGCATGTCAGAAAGTCTGATAAGTTTTGTGAACACTGATAATCCAATTCCACAGAAAATAAACTGAATTCTAATCTGTTTCAACCTCATTTTACCTACCCAAACAAGCACAGCCGTGATTAATATAGCCAGAAATGGAACTTGACCCTGAGCCAAAATACTAAACTTGCTGATTGGTATGTCTGGATCTACAAGCAGGAATGATGGGTAACTCAAAGTGTCATGTGCAAGACAAGACCCAGCCCCTGAGCGAGGAAGCAAGTTTGTCGGGATATGTCCTAGAGAGGTAGAGAGAGAACAGGAGTCCGCTTGGCTTGAGGCCTATCTGGCCCACCTCGAGGCCTGACCTGTTAACAGCCTGTCCCGTACTCACTGAGGAAGCCCAGGAGACTCAGGCATAACGGCCTCCAATAGCCTGCCACTGACCGATACTTGACCCTCCTCAAGCCTCCTGCCTCCTGATAGGCTACAATCCTAGCCTCCTGATTGGTCAGTTAGCTAACACCCTATGATTGGCCACCCAGTTTCACCTCTTTTGCATATCCGTTAACAGAGCAGTTAGAATGGTTAAAATGTCACAGATTCTAAATGATTGACCTAGAGGGTATAGAAGCTCGGTGCGCAAGACACTGGGAGGGAGGGAGTCAGGACCGTCAGCCATTCCATCGCAGAAGTCAGACGTCCACCATCCCCGTCTCTACAAAGAACATCGAAGACCTCAGAGAAAGAGATGACAAAGATCATCAGAGATCGGCAGAGAGAGAAGACGGCGGGAGAAGACTACAGTCAAGCAAGAAGACTTCAATCACCAGAGGACATCTGAAGAGCCTCAGGGCCCAGCGCCGGGGGCAGAGCTGAGCAGCCTGGCACCCCGAAGGGCAGACTCCAGAGCTGCAGCACCCTTAGAGCCGCAACGTGTCTTGGCTGTACAATGAAGTTTAAGTTTTGTTTATAGCTGGCTTCCTGAAGCCAATCCTAACTCCGCCTCTGCACTCACCCAAGTCCCGTGAGTCCCTAGGGTGTAAGTGTGAGGTTCCTGCTCCGTATCGGGGCCCGAGAGGGAGGAGGTGCCCCACACTATTTTACTATGTGTCACTGTGAAACGTGACAAAATCGAATTAGCCAAACTGAACAGCAGTCTTAAGACACATGGGGGTAAAGACTCAATTACCTCAATTCCCTAAAAACCATGGCAGGGTTTTGTGCCCACCTTGTGGCACTTAGTAACAGTTTCTCCGGCCATTTTATACTTAAGCCTCTTCCCCTTTCCCTTCCGTCCAGCATCCAAACAACCTCCTACCCTCACAAAATAACCCCAGGTGAAGCATCCCTCTTGGAATCCTAGTAGCCAAAAATAACACACAAAGTTGCTGTTGTTAGGTGCCGCTGAGTCAGTATCCGACTCATAGCGACCCTCATAGGGTTTTCAATGGCTGACTGTTTCAGGATTACCTTGGGAGTGGATTACCAGGCCCTTCTCCCATTTTTGCGGTGCTGGGAATTGAACTCGGGACCGCAGAGACTGCAGCACAGCCCTCTACCAACTGAGCTAAATCCCAGCCCAATACACAAAGAGCACCCCAAAAATATGGCTGAGACAAAGGAACAAAACCTCACTGCGCCGCATCTGACCCTCACCTCCCGAGAGAAGTAACGTCATCAAGAACTTTTTATTTTTCCTTCATAGACTTCTTAAAGGACTTTTGCAGGCTTCGAGTCAAGGGCTTCACTCTCCCTCCTGAGAAAAGCTTTTCTGAGCCTTTCAGTGTTATCCACTGACGACGGTGATGACAATGGCGACGTAGGACCCTATTTAAAAAGGTGACTGAAACATACTGCATTCCAGAACCTCTCTGAATAAAAGAGACAAGAAAGGTCTGCCTTCCGCAATGCACATCCTAAGTAAAAAATCCCCAGCCGTAAGCATTTTCACCAACTTGGGCACAGAGTGGAAAGTGTGCTCACTTCTAAGCCAACACCTGCACTTCACATCTCCAGGGCCCAGGGAGACAACTGAGGTCCAGAATGGGGAAGGGGATTACAAAACCGTAATATCCAGGAGCTAATCCGACCCTCCACCGGAAGACCACCTGGTTCATATTCTACCACAGGCATGATGTGCAAAGGAGTCAGCTAACTGCCTGGGGCTTCCACTCTCGCTGTACCTTAAGCCCAAGCAAAATTAATAGTTTCTGTGTTTGAGCCGGGCATGGTGGGCCACACCTGTAATCCCAGCGGCTCAGGAGGCAGAGGCAGGAGGACAGCAAGTTCGAGACCAGAGGCAGTTTGCATAACTTAGTGAGACCCTGCCTCAAAAAGTAAAAAAATGGGCTGAGGGTGCAGCTCAGTGGTCCAGCACTTGCAGAGCATGCAGGTGCAAGGCCCTGGGCTCAACTCCCGGTACCGCAAAAAAAAAAAAAAAAAAAAAAAAAAGCTTCTCTGTTTGTAAATTTGTTTTATATTGTGAGGTTAATGAAAGCGTAGCAAATTATGAAAAAACTAATTAAGGCTTAAAATATAAATAATTGGCCCACAATTCTCATCTCTTCTTTAAAGCAAGCAGATGATTTTTTAAATCCACAAAACATCAGAATAAATACACCCTTTTACACAATTTGAAGTTATCGTCAGATGGAGACAGAAAATACACACAGCACGCATGATCCAAACCTACCACTCGCAAGCACCCAAGAGAAAGCAACGCGCGTCAGAGTGCAAAATCACCGTTAGGATCCCTCCATCAGCTGGCCAACCCACTGGTGACAATTTTAAGAATCATGTGGCTTTTGGGTGCTTGAAAGCAGGGATGGCACCTGGGTCCTGGGAGGCAGGGGACACAGCGAGCAGGGGATGCCTCGGCACGGAACAGGGTACGCAGGTGAACACACCATACCCTCTCGGCGAACACCAAGGAAACCTGCGCAGGCAGAGTCCTCCTGCTTTCTGAGAGACTCCCGGTGTCAGCCCCCCTGCAATGCAGCCTGTCTTGCAACTACTCAGGTGCAGAGGGGTGCAGCGGCCCACTGCACAGTGTGGGCCAGTGCCCCTGGTGCTTCCTGGCCCTAGAGGCGGGCTGGCTGCTCATCCCTCTCCACAGATCAGGGGGTGAAGGAAAGCACACAGCCCCGCACGCCTGGCCAGGGCCACTCTGAAGCCAGCAGCCGCATCCACCACGCTAGGACTCCTACATACCTGCACTGCTGGAGCGGAAATAGGAGCTCTCAAATGCTGTCCCTGGGGTAGAGGCCTAGGCGCTGGAGGCACGTGAAATATCCCGACAGAAGTCTCTCTGCTCCAAGAGTGCGCAGGAGGGCCAGGCCCTGGGTCACCAACATCTCCACACGCCCGCTCTCTCTCTCAATGCCCAGCTCCAGCGCTGCCCCCGCTGTGGCTCCCACGGAAGATCTAGAGGTTATAAGAGAACCCCCTTTCTCCCACAACTGCTGGGGGGGGATCCACCTGAGATATTCCAAAAGTAATACATTCTCCCTCTGACTGAAAACAAGTACCGGGAAATAGACACAGACGAACTTCCGCAGTGGAGATTTCTGGCTATACCACCTGGCACGGTTTCATGGCGCTTCCACACCAGAAGAGCCACTGCAAACCTTGTGACCGGAGGCTGCCTCATTCCAGAAAGTGACCAAGCAAAGCCTGTCCATACTGGGCCGGCTACAGGTGGAAAACACACAGCATAAAGAAAGAACACAAACTATCTTAGCAACCGCTCATTAATTTTACCTGGTTCTTTTCACCTGTTTTTAATATGGTTACCGGACAATGTGAAGTCACGGAGGTCGCCTGCACTCCATCTTGCTCAAGGGACAATGGTTCCATAAATGGGAGCGATCGGCCTGATCCTATCTGTGGCCTGTTTTTATACAGCCTGTGAGGCAGAAATGGTTCTGACATTCTTAGGTGGGGGTGGGGAGGAATCAAAGAAAGAATATTCTGTGAGACAGAAAATCATATGCAATTCAAATTTCGAGTGCCCATAAAGGTCATCTACTCGCTGACGTACTGTCCCTGATGCAGCCCTGCCACCAGGCCGAGGGGAATCATCACAACACACTCGGTCATTTCCGTTTGGCCCCAAAAGCCTACAATATTTTATATCTAGCACTTCACAGAAAAAATTTGCTGAGTCCTACTGCAAATTTTTGCACACACAGATCTGGGTCTCCACGGGTGAGGAGGTTGGGGTTCAAGGTCCTCTGGGCTTCCCTGGGGCACAGGGGTACCAGGCCAGGTCGGGCTCAGAAGGGAGCAAGGCCCCCAGCCCACAGGATGGCCAGAGCTCCCTGGAGCCTTTCTGCCTTGAGTCTTCCTTAGACCATTGCTAGTGGTTGCCCAAAACGACTGCTTCTTCTCAGAGCAGGGAGAGCCATATATAAACAGGACCCAGGGGCACCGAGGGCAGCTCAGCTCCGGGGCACCGCCACCATCACTCCCTGCCTCTCTGGAAAGCAGGGGAGGGCAAAGTGGACACTGGTCTTCCATAGTGTGACCTCTAAAGTTCTACAATTTCAAACAGCTCAAACCAAGACAAAAACAAACTCCATTTACACTTCAATAAGTGTGAGCGCAGACATGGACCCCAGGCCGCCTGCGTGAAGACAAAGCTACGGGCTTCATCAAGTCACTCTGGGGTGCTGGTCTCAGAGTCCACATGAGAAAAGAGGCAGAAGGTACCACCAATCGGCTAAGGCTGTCGTGAGTATTAAACAGTACGCTAAAAACTTAGAAGAGTGACTTGTTCGTTGCAGGCACCTGATTAACACTTGTTGAAAGAAAATGGGCATTCATCGGGCAATTTATTTGGGGACTGGTTATTCAGGTATTTTCCCAATTTATGTCCATAACCAATAACAGCAGCTAAACTTTTACTAATATTATGGGAAAGAGTAACATTAAATAACTTGCATCATACTGTCCTGGTGATTCAGACGTGTGGCTCTCAATGTTACCGTTCTGTTGAGCTGTTTCATCCTGATAACCTGGGCTTTCTGCATGAAAGTGACTACAAGGGAGCACTTTTTTTGTTGTTTGTTTGTTTTCGCGGTACTAGAAGTTGAACCCAGGGCCTCGCGCTTGCATGCTCTGCAAGTGCTGGACCACTGAGCTGCACCCCCAGCCCATTTTCTTACTTTTTTTTTTTTTTTTTTGAGACAGGGTCTCACTAAATAACGCAGACTGCCTCTGGTCTCGAACTTATGATCCTCCTGCCTCCACCTCCCAAGCCACTGGGATTACAGGCGTGCACCACTTTTGAAAGGCACTGCGGCATCTGCCTTGAGAACGTTACCGAAGGCGCTGTCTGCGTGCGCGCAGACTGTACAGAAACGGTTCGTATGAAGATCCAGGAAAACCGTTCCAGTGCTCAGTACCGAAAAAAACTCCTCCTGTGGGAGATCTGGCGTGCGATCCATTCTGATGGTCAGCACAGCACAGAAATGGCCGTGTTTCGCTGCTGTGGTTCCCAAAGGGTGGGGTTCTACATCTTGCTTCACATGGACCCACCGGAAGGACCCTCAGTCTGCACACGGGGTCTTATTTCTCCCATCACATGGCGTACTACCTTTCCTGTTCCTCCAGTGTGTCTGTATTTTACTGCATGTTTAATGCGTGACTTTAAATCCCCTCAACCTTTAATGGAAAAAGATGGATATACACAGGCAGACTCTTGCAGCCCGCATGCAAATAATGCAATTCCAACTACCAGGTACTCAAGCCTGCAAAAATTCTCACAAGACCACACACAGAATGAAGTCCACAACTATTATACAATAGTTTGCAATTCCTTGTTTGCATTGTTGTTGGGTGCCCTCAAGTCGATCCAACTCATAGAGACCTTGTGTACAAAAGAACGAAACACAGCTCCACGCTGTGCCGTGCACACCATCTTTTTATGTTTGAGTCCATTGTTGCAGACACTGTGCGTCTTCTCATTCTGAGTCGTACCACACCAGCAAAAGAAGATCCCAGGGACTTTACTCCATTCCCATCATTAAGGTCAACTTTACTTTGAGGAGGCAACTCTCTGGACAGTCGCTTCTTGGATGCCTTCCTGCCTGTGGGGCTCATTTTCTGACACTCTATCTGACGGTGCTTCTCTGCTATTCACGGGGTTTTCAATGGTAATTGTTTCTGGAGTTGGATGCTGGGTCCTTCTCCCTACTCTGTCTTAGTCTGGAAGCTCAGATGAAACCTGTCCACCAAGGGTGGCCCTGCTGGTATCTGAAATACCAGTGGCATAGCTTTCAGCATCATGCCCCTACAGCCTGATGAGCCTATAGATAATTGGTCAGAACACATTTTGAGAAATTTCTAGAAAGATAGTAAAATACCTAGTATACAGGTACACATAAATAATGAAGAAGTACTCAGCACTGTCTTCCTCAGGAAACGGAAAAACATTCTAAGATAGGGTCTCAACCTAGCGATTCTTCCACCTTAAGAAAAAATCCAGAATGTCGGCTTTTGCTCACATAGGGAACGCAGAAGTCATCAAGTTTCCTAAGGTTCTTACACAACGAAGAAAAACTCAATGGTGCTGGCCCTGCTCCCAATTTCACTGGAGCAGGCTGAGGAGCAGAGATGGTGCCTCATCATAGTTATTGACCTGCAAGTGTCTACAAATACTTCTGACAGGGGCAGACGGGACAAACACCCACCAGCCCCACGGGCCACGGATGGTGGTCACATCGGAATCACCAGCAAGACCCAGAAGGAAGCCCCCTGCCTCCCATGCTCACCCAGCTCTGTCCTCAGCCCCCTCTCCTACTGGCCATCGCATCTGCTTGCAGGAAGATGGGCTCAGAGGCAGGGGGCCCCTGCCCCGCTCCCTCCCTACTGCCCCGCCCCCCAGCCCTCCCACCTTGCACTTCTCCCTCATCACCTGTCCCTGCCATCCCCTGCTCATCCACTTCAGCAGAGGCCCACCCACGCCAAAGCTCTCTGCCTCCACCCTTACACTCGTGTTCGTGGCTCCAGCACGCATACAGGCATACAGGCATACAGCACGCAGCAGGCATACAGGACAGCAGCCGCCCGTGAGCCTGGTCACTGACTTTCCTGACTCCTTTCCCCACAATTTTTTGGTGACTTTTTAGGGCTCTCTATAGCCTGCAGGTCAACGACAAAAAGGAAAACCCTCCACTAGATGGACTGACACAGTGTCTGCAAGAATGGGCTTAAACAACAATAAGAATGTGTACGTGGCACAGTGTAAAGGAGAGTGTCGATCTGCTGTACACAGGGTCACTATGAGTCGCACTCGACTCGACAGCACCTAACAACAACAACGCAGCCGATGCCTGTCACTTGCTTTCGATATTTACTCTCTCCTAAGAAATGATAGGAGAAGGACCTGGCAATCCACTCCCAAGGCAATCCTGAAACAGTCAGCCATTGAAAACCCTATGAGGGATACCAACTATGAGTCGCTATGAGTCGGATACCAACTTGACGGCACCTAACAACAACAACAAAGAAATGATACTGCAGGATACGGATATAACTCAGCAGCACACAACCTGCACAGCAGGAAAGAGGCCCGGGGTTCAATTCTTTGCACCACCATGAAGAAACAAAAGTGATGGTGGTATTGGTGGGTACCACTGCCCGCTATGCTGGGCTGGGAATCTGCGCCAGCAGCTGCCTGGTTTCGGCCCGGCGATGCTTCGGGAGCCTGGAGTGGTGGCAACTGGCCCAGCTCTCGCACTGACACATTGCCATGACGAGGCCAACATTGAGTCAACGTTCTTCTTCTGTCCAGAGCCAGATCTGAGCACCCCAGGGAATCCGAGTGGGTCTCCATAAACCGTCCTAAATAACTATCACTGGCCAGGGCTACACCTTGTGGTGCTAACTCAGCATCTCCCACTCTGAGAGCCTCAACCTCACAGCAGACCTCACTGCACCTTGTTTAGCGCATTCGGGGAGATGTTCTGGAAAGAAAACCACACTGGCAAGAAGAACCCTGGTTTGCACCGCCCTCTCTACGGCCTTAGAAAACTCTAAGTCTATCTGCTCCTTGATTCATCCTCTACTGGGGGCCACAAGCTAAGTCTTTCAGAAGAAAGACTCACCAAATCTTTCTACACCTCAGGACGTGTGGAACGTCAGGCTTCATCTAGAACTCACGCCTACGTTTCCTGCAGTCGAAATATATATGATGCTCCACACAGCACCACTTTCTACAACAGTCAAAAACACAACACAAACTTGCAAGGAAACGTAAGTAATCAGCGAAAGTAAATGTCTTCCTTTGTCATCATAATGAATGTGTTTGACACTTCTCACCAATAGAAAGAATTATGACTGGATTGCAGCCACGTTAACCTGCTCAGACCGAGATGGTACAGTCTAATGACCTAACCCTGGGGTCAGGGTGCCTCACATGTGCAAGGCCCTGGGTTCACTCCCTAGCACCATAAATAAATAGCTCACAACCCACCCCATGCAAGCATCCCATGGAGCCTCTGTGGCCCAAAAGACCTTCACGCATTTTCTCAGATCGGAGACTATTCCCACCGACCGTAGGATTTAATGACTGCCTATGATACACGCCTTCAGCTCCCCCTTAACTGGTACAGCAAAACGGGAATCAGAGGCCATAAGTCGCCTCTCACCCACACACAAAGTCCCAAATTCTAACTGCAGCAATGGACACGTAAGCATATGCACACGTTAGAAAAATTAACCTCACTTTATAAAGTCCATGTTCCAAGCAACCCCTAATCTTCCACCAACCTAGAAAATAACTGATAAGCCAATATTCCTGTAAAACCATTAACAGATTCTGTTTTTCTGTCACCAGGGTAATTTACAGAGGCTAATTTTAATCCTACCACTAAACCACTAATCCCATGACTCCACAGAATTGTCCCCAAGTTTGCGTTGCTATGGCAAGTGCGTGTACGTTAGGAATCCAATTCACTAATGGTTACGTTTTTAAGGTTGAGATCATCTTCCTCATCTCTTATTAAGAGTAAAAAATCATTCTGAAAAAAGGCAGGCACACGGATCTGCAGGGCGTTCATCACAATAACGTTAATTTAAATTACGCCTGGTGTTACTCAAAGGGACAGACCGCCATCATTATGTTAATAGACACGCTGAAGACATGGAAAGCACTGGAATGATTTATGCAATCTGGGGGAACGTGATTATCAGTGAATGACGCTGCTGTCGTGGACTGGCGTGGAAGCACTGTGTATCTCAGGACAAAAATGTAACGCAGGCATCAGCAGGTGCGTCCCCACACGCAGGTTCCCTGCGGCCGCCAGCCACCTCCCAGCCCGCACGGGACTTGGGGTCGCACAGGACTAAGCATGAATTAGTTCACCTCTTTCCTGTTCTTTCTTAAAACAGGAAGAACAGCGCGATTAAGGCTCAGGAGGCCCTATGACAAGACAGAGGCACCTAGAGGCACAGCCACACAGGGTGCCAGCCACAGAGGGGCCTCGGTGACTCCCATGCTGACGACCTCCTGACCATGGCTAAGAAGCCACCCTTGTGAATTAAATGCCTTCTGCCCCAACATTCAAAGCCAACATGTGTTGGCACGCTATATAAGCGAAAACATCCTAGTTATGCCTGCAGATAATTCTATAACAGCAAATCAATTTAGTAACACTATGAAGCCATTCAGTAAAACTAGAAGACTATGGGTCTGTCTGCCCACTGAACTGTCTTTTTTTTTTTTTTTTTTTTTTTTTTTT